>BSBK01000580.1:345000-481044 GCA_027943335.1 Chamaecyparis obtusa
AAGGTGACAGTATGGGAAGTTGGAATATGATGAAAGAGCATTTGAAGTCCTTATGGAAGAATACCCTACATTCTATTGCATATGAAGTTGATGGCTTGTAGTTCTAGTTTTAATGTTTGTGGTCTGTGAATATTGTGTTAGAGTAATAAAGTGTTTACTTATTAATTAAATTATATTGATTTAATTATTAAGTCACTTATTATCTCTTTCTACTTAAGCTAAACTTTAGGCATATACTAATTAATTACTTTATTAATTATTATCATGCAACCTAGGTTTGTTCACCCTTTTAGGGTTTTGATCTCCTTTTATAAGGATTGATCTCCTTTGTTTTCATAACTTTGTAAAAAATTATTTATTATTGAATTGCAACTTTTTTTTTGCACATCAAGAATGATTTCTCCTCTCTCAAGGATCAATGCGTTCAGGCCTTCATAGCTTCTTACTTTTTCTCTCTCTTTCTATGACAGGTGTTTGCATGCAGGTGTTCTTGGGAGATGTGGATTGTTTACTCATCAACTCCAATATGGTATCAAAGCTTCAGATCTATTTTCCCTTGTCCTCTTCTTGAGAGATTCATCTGTGTTCGTCAGATCTGCATTTTCAAAGGGTTTTCTATCAGATTTTGGGGGACCTCTTTTTCTAGTCATCTTGGGCTCAAATGGACCTCATCATTGTGTTCAGAGCTCCCAAGAACCCCCAGATCCATATAAAATTTGTCAATTTTGGACAAAGTTGGAATTTGTGGCAAAAAAAATTACAACTAGCCCTAGCACGGATCCCGAGGAGGTCACTATTTTTGGAGCATTTTTGGCTCAAACAAACCTCATGGTTATGTCTATGGCATCCAAAAACCCCTATTTCCATATAAGGCATGTCCAATTTGGACAACTTTTCATTTTGGGGCATTTTTTGTATCAGACAGCTTTGGCACACTTCCTGAGGCAGCACGTGCAATTTTTTTATAAAAAATTGGGCCGTCAAATTTAATCCTATGATGACAATAGCTTCAGTCCCTGGTCATATCACGATGACTAGGGGCCCAATTTTTTAGCCCCCGATCGGATTTGAGTAATCACCGAAAAGTGGACAGGATCATTCTTGTGAGTAATCAAGGCAAAACTAAGGAAAAATCAAGGCAATTGAATCAAAACAAGCATTTAGCCAATCAAAATTCAAATCAAGCTTTAATTCAGTTTAATTAAAATCAAAGCCACAAATTCAAGTTAAATCGATCAAATCATGATAAATCAAATCAATGTGTAATTAATCTAATTAATTACATAGTTCAATTTAAATCAAATCAACCCATTCAAGGGGTACACATGGCTAAACAAATTAATTAAATTCAATTAATTAAGTCCTATTTTCTCTCAACACCACATGGGAGGAAAAAGCCTCAACCAATAGGATTTAAGGAAAGAGCTCACATGGATCAAGCCAAAATGAATCTCAATCACTCATAAGGTGAGAGCATCTTATCCACCCATCTTGTCTTCTTGTCCCAAGATTTGAGGAAAATCCATTTAAATTGTCTCCAAATGGTGGAACCAAGGACTTAACCCCAACTCAATCATGATCAACTCTACTACACCCCCTACCCTTGCCAAAATCTATAAAAGCAAGGCATAAATCACTCAATTATCATCCACAAATCTGAGAATTGCATCTAACCTCTTGAGATTTTGAGCTAGAAAGGCAAATATAGAAGTTAATTAGCATTTCAATTTGGAATTAAACATTTTAGCTTGCTTTATCATTTATTCTCATTCTAGGATTGTCATTAATGGAGGCTTGCTGAGAGCTTCATCATTAACATCCCTAGCTAGAGATCCAAAGAGTGCTTAATTGCTCTTTATTTGTTAAAATAGCTCTTCCTTTGTGGTAATTTAGTTATTTTATTCATTTATTTGCAATACTAACCCTATGAAGGTACAAATTCTAGTACACAAAATGGCGCCCACCATGGGGCATTAGGCTTCACTTTTCTAAAAATCTAGAAAATTTTATATTTTCAATTTTTTTGCATGTTTAACTCTCTATTTGGCAGGTGAAATAGCACGTATGATCATTTATGCAGCGCTTTTGACAGGTTCTCTAGCACGTTTGATACCTGAAACAACGCTTTGATGAAAAATTATTGCACCTTTACACAGAGTTTTAGTGTTTTTGATTCCTTCTATTTTATGTCTTCATTCTTTCAACACTTTTGCCCTGACTAGCTAGCGTGTTTGATCCATTATCCAGTGCTTTTGTGGTGTTTTTGATGCCTTTACATAGGATTTCAGCACTTTTGCTCTCTGTTTATGCGCTTTTAACTATTTTCTTTAGGACTTTTAATTTGATCTTTAGCACATTTGAGCATTTAAATAACGCTTTCAATAGATTCTATAGCACTTTTTCTTAAATTGAAAATGAACAGAATTTGACTGTCAAAAAATATTTTCTATCTCTATAGGATGACTAATCACAAAAGAATTAAAAAACTAGAGAGCAAATTCAGCAGTGAGGGAAAAGCCTTGACAAAGAGGATCAAAGATGATAACATTGCTCACATCAAGCTGGTTCTAGAGGATTCTCAGCAAGAAAGCAAGGTATATGAACATTATCTAAAAGTTGTAGAAGCATATAAGGCAAATTTTGTATCATTGAATTGGATTTATTCACCTTAATCAAGTTTTTCTTAAATTTGACAAATAAGGCTTTAGATTCAATGTTATCTTGTTTTCTTCATTTTTGCTAGTTGTGTTGACTAACTTGTTGGAGGAAAAGCACATTGGAAAGGAATGATCACCACTAGGTGAGCATTAAAAATGAAAAATCAATTAAAAATGCCCCTAGCCTTTGCTAGCTTCATTTGAAGGTAAGCCTAAACTTAGTCATTTTTTTACTTAAATTGTGGCTTTGTTGTTTTCAAAATCTAGTAATTAAAAATAGCCTATTATTGTTTGAGGAATTAGACATTAGGCCTATGCTCTTCACTTTCTAAGTGAATCAAAATGACAAAAGTGTTGAACTCCTTGATTAAAAGAAAGGCTAGGTAAATCGAGCACTAAATTTGAACAACCCCTTGTTTGTAGAAAAGAGTAGAAATACTCGATTCTCATTAGTTAGTGGGTTTGGTAATTGAACCTTGTTAAAAGTGTTTTGGAATTGAGAAGTAGATAGGGATATGCTCTTCACCTTTTTGGTGAATCAAACTCCCACAACCTATCTCTTTATTCCACTTTATTGTTTTCAAATGAACATGCTAGATCAATAGTTGGGCTTGCCTCCTGAGATTTGCCTTAACGAGGCCGGTGAGAGGGACAACCCAAAGTGGGATACAATTTCCTTTGTTGTGATCATCCAACCCACTATAAAATGAAATGCATTCATCCTTAATGGGGTGTGTGACAAAAGGGTGTTAAATTTTTGAACTTCCTCGAGTAGTCCTTTGGGATTGCGCAAAACTCCAACATACTGGTGGTGGGAAGCCTCTTAATATACTTGGAGGATGAAAGTTTAATATCCATTTTGAATGGAATATTGATTAAAACCTTGTTAATTTAGAAAAGACTACCTTATAGAGCCATGTTTACGAACCAAATCTTGAGCTAGGTAGATTGCTTGAAATGTATTTTTTTTGTGCAAAAACCTATGATAACATCCTACAAATTCAAACACTTTTTGTATAGAGGGTTAAAAAGAACAAGTGTACTTGTGATTGTTGTGTTTGAAAAATACATAGAACAAGTGAAAGAGATATTCATTACAAAGCTCATCTTATATTTTTAATCTCTTCAATAAAAATCAACAATTACCAACTTGAGGATCAATTTGAAATCAAACTTTGTTGAATGACGATTTCTACACGTTCTCACAAATTAAATTATCTTTAAGAGAAGATGGCACTTGCATTGCAAATGAGGTCCCCAAATTTGAATACCAAGGTCTTTTCAACAATCATGACCAAGGGGATAGTCTCCCAAATCTATTTGAAAAAAGACTTGAATCAATGGATTGAAATTCCACATTTCACGATTACCATTATGGTGGAAATAATGATAATATCAACAATGCAAACCAAGAACCTAAAGAAACACTTGAAGAAAGGGCTAATAGAGCGGCTCAAGATACCAATTTTCTTGAAGTCATGGACAAACTAATAGATAGGGATAGGGAGAAATTTTTCCTAACTCTAACCCAAGTAGGGGTAAAGCCCCCACATGATTATGATGTGGATCAACTCAAGAAAAGAAAAGAAGAGGAAAACCCAATGCATGCTATGACTCAACAACTAAAAATGTTCCAAACACAAATAGACTTAATGAAAAAGGCCGCTGAGCCTAAACCTTTCTCTATCAAAGCCTTGTGTCCATTCCCATTCAACAAAAGCTTAGCCATGGCACCTTTTCCTATCAATACATTTTTTCCTAAATATGATAAATACATGGGTAAATCAGACCCATAGGATCACCTTAGAGATTTTTGTGCTCTAAGTATTGAATTTATGCATAACCCCATGTACTTAATGAGAATTTTTCCAAGAAGTTTGGGAGGGCAACCCATGGAATGGTTCTCTAAACTTCCGCAAGGGATCAAGACTTTTGAGGAATTAGCCTCTAAATTTGTAACTCATTACTCCTACAACATTGAACATGAGATTGCCATGCTAAAACTATGTGATACAAAACAAAAGGATGGTGAATCTTTCTTAGGGTTCCTTCAAAGGTGGAGGACCATTTTTGCAAGGTACCCACAAAGTATCCCTAAAAAGGAGAAGATGGAGATATTTATGAATAATTTAAATATGGAGATGAATTATAGGCTCCAACTTCAATGTCCCTTTACATTCGAAAAACTTATTGAGAATGGGATTAAGATTGAAGATGTATTGGTCAAAAGGGGTGAAATCAAATTGTTCAAAGACAACAAACCCTAAACCAATACTAGTAATAATCATTATATATCTAATTATACCAACAATAAAGGAGCCAATAATCACAACGACAAACCTAAGCTATGGTTGAAGAATAATAACAAAAATCTTGTGAATGATGGAGTTGTGGAAGCCCACACCTTGAAGGCTACCCCATTTAACTTATCAAGTGGAGCGAAGTCAACATACAATGTGAATCAAATGAATAAAGCTCATTTTAATAATTCCAATGCCAACAACAATGATAATAATGCTAATAATAATCCCTTCAATAATGCTAATGGCAACAAGCCTAAACCCTTCTTTTCCACTTATCAAAAGAGAAAATTCACTTTCTTAGGTGAACCATTGGAGAATGCGTTAAGGACTTTGGTGGCCAACAAGATCATTACTCTACCCAAGTTAAGGCCCTATGAACCCCAAATTAAACCGAATTGGTGGAATGATTCTCACCATTGTGAGTATCATCGAAATAAGGGTCATAAGACCAATGAATGCATGAAGTTAAAACATTTGGTGCAAGACTTAATTGATGATGGGACAATCAAATTTGAAGGGCCCCAAAATAATGAAGATCATACGGCCTTCAAAAACCCCTTTCTAAACCATGAGAAGGGTGATTCATCAAACACTAACCAAAATAATAAAAGGGGCAATGAGAAAGTCAACTTCGCTCATACCTATGATCACATAATTAATGCTTTAAGTGGTGACTAAAGCACCATAAATGTTATTGTGGTAAAAGAGAAACCAAGGGAAGCAACATCTAATGTTGTGACTTGGGGGCAAGCTTCAAATATTACTCTACCTAAGAATGCTCCAAGAATTGTTCTACCCAATCAAGCCTCATCTTCATCATCAAAACAATATAATTTGGTAGATCAATTACAATGAACTCCCACTCAAATCTCTATTTTGGAATTTCTCAAACTCTCACCAACTCACAAGGAAATTATAGAAAAGGCCTTGGAGGAGACAAATGTACCTCTAAATTTGGAGGCAGATAAATTTCAAAATATGGTGGGACATCTTATTGCACCTCATTGCTTATCTTTTTTAGAGCAAGATGACATGTCATTGAATAACCCACAAAACTTGCATTTGCATATAGAGGTTCTAATTCATAATCATAGGGTAAAAATAGTCCTTATTGATGGAGGGGCCGGCCTAAATATTTGTACCCTAAACTTGGTGAAAGCCTTAGTATTTTCTGAGGAGTCTATTGACCCAAAGAAAAAGATAACTATAAAAGCCTACGATGACGAAGAAAGAGCTTCCAAGGGTGTCATAGTACTTCCTATTATAGTTGGCCCAATGCAAAAAGAAACCATTTGTCAAGTCCTAGACCTAAAGCTGACTTACAATATCTTACTAGGGAGACCTTGGATTCATGAAATGCAAGCCGTGCCTTATACCTATCACTAATGTCTTAAATTCCCTTATCTAGGGCAAGAAATCATGGTAAGAAGGGATTCAAACCCCTTCCAATATTGTAATAACTTAAAGCCTATAAATGATTCTCTAGTCCCACATAATGCAATAGGGTCTATACCCCTAAGAATAGAGCAAGGTCAAAGCTCTAAAGATTTCCCATCTTTGAAAGGAAAAGAAAAAGAAGAAGTTGTTGTCGAAAACATCCAAAGTACCACTAACCTATCTACATTGACAAAAGGGAAAGAAAACATTAGTGAGGAAAGTACTTTTGAGACAATGAAAGAAGACCAAAATAGATCCATTCAAATCTACACTAAGGAGGCTCATTACCAAAAGATGGACCACATGATGAAAAACTTTGAGAAACAATGTAAAATCAAACAAAAGGGAGTAGGTTAATACTCCTTATCCATGATGGACCTACCCTTATCTCCAAAGTCATATGGAAAGCCATCTAATTTGCCTCATAAATATAATTATCACTTTGTGAGGGCTAATACATCATCATTCATGGAGGAAGAGGGCAATGAAATCCTAAACTGGTTATACAAGGATGAAGAATCAAGTACCCATGAGAAATGCATACAAAATATAAGCATTCCCACACATCAATATGGGAAGGGATTTCAAATTATGAAAAAAATGGGATATATTAAAGGAAAAGGACCTTTAGGGATAAGAAATGAAGGATTCCTTGAACCCATTGAAATGACGTGGAGAGACAACAAAGAGAAGACATGATTAGGCTACCTAGAACAAGGGTATACTCAAAAGAACTATCCTAAAGTCTATGATCAAATATTAAAATTAGAATCACATAGTGATGAAGACTCAAATGAATGGGAATGGGATACTTTTTCCAATGAATCATGTAAAGATAAAGGTATTGATGTCATTCATACTTACACCCCTAGTAAAGGGAAGGAATCCATTGCAGAATCAAGTCCAAATCAAGCTTCAAGCTCAAGCCAAGTGGTCCTAGATAATGTACCAATTCAAGAAATTGAAATAAATCAATGGGTAGGAGAAACCTATGTACCATCATGGAGACTTGCTATGGAAGAATCTAACATTAGGTTTAACCCACGAGATTTTTACCCAATAGAAACCTTAGTGGATTCTAGTGAGGAGGATTTTGACCCTAGTTCTCTAGATCATCTCAAAGAGGCACATATTATAGACTTAAGTGATACAATGTTTGAACCTTCCAATTAAGTCTTGTCCTTGAATCCTATTGGCTTAAATCAAAACACTGATCCTTTGACCCTCATTTATCTAGAATTAATTGAATGGGATTCCATTGAACCTACCATACTCCCAACCTTTTTGAATGACAACTTTATGTCCCAATACTTAAATGTGGTTGAACCTTCTTCTACCATGGAATATTAGGGAGTGACAAAGGAAGGTATCCAAACTCCTAATTCAATAAAAAAATTTAAAAATAAAAATAAAAATAAAAAATGGAAAGAATCTAATGTTGAAAACCACATTGTGGCAGTATTAGATCAAAAAGAGAAAGAAATAAAGAATGATTCCAAAGGTGAAAACCCAATTGAGGTGGATAAGGAAGGGAGTTTGGATACTTTACCTGAGCACTATGAGGAAAGATCTCCTATCTTGATTGAACCAATAGAAAAGGTGAACATTAGATCAAAATCAGAACCAAGGATCATACACTTAGTAGCATCTTTATCTAGTGAGGAAAGAAATGAATTCATCAAATTTTTCAAGGAAAATAAAATCAATTTTGCGTGGTCTTATGATGATATGCCAGGATTAGATCCAAATTTAATCATGCATCACTTGAACATAAAAGAAGGAGCAAGACCAGTAAAGAAAAAATTGAGAAAGATGCATCCACACATAGCTTTGCTTGTGAAAGTGGAGTTGGAAAAATTGCTAAAAGTTCGGTTTATAAGAGCCATTGATTATGCCCAATGGATTTCAAACATAGTGCCAGTTTCAAAAGTAGACAAGTCCATCAAAATTTGCATAGATTTTAGGGATCTAAATCTTGCATGCCCTAAGGATGACTTTCCATTACCAAGCATAGATGCCATAGTGGATCTAACAGCAAGACATTCAATGTTCTCTCTTATGGATGGGTTTAGTGGCTACAATCAAATAAAGATAGCACCCAAAGATCAAGACAAAATAACATTTACATGTGCATGGGGGACATTCTATTGGAATGTTATCCCCTTTGGTCTAAAGAATGCAGGAGCGACCTATCAAAGAGCCATGACAACAATATTTCATGACATGATGCACAAGTTCATGGAGGACTATGTAGATGACATACTAGCTAAATCTCATTCAAGAGAAGAACAACTACCCATATTACAGAATTTTTTTGAAAGATTGGAGCAATTTAAAGTAAGGCTAAATCTGAAGAAGTGTGCATTTGGCATTCAATCAGGAAAGCTACTAGGGTACATTGTTTCAGAAAAAGGAATAGAGGTAGACCCAGCTAAATTCAAAGCCATCATGGAAATGGAAGCACCTAGAACTATAAGTCAAATGAGATCTCTTCAAGGTGGGATTCAATCCATACGAAGGTTCATCTCTCAATTGGCAGAAAAGTGCCATAACTTTATCCAACTCCTTCATAAGGACATGGTTTTCAAATGGGATGAAAAATGTGAAGAAGCCTTCAACTTATTGAAGAAATATCTAATGAACCCTCCAACTTTGATGCCACCTATAAGAGGCAAGCCTTTGATTCTATACATTTCAGTGACCAAGCATTCATTAGGGGCACTCTTAGCACAATAAGATGAATCAGGAAAAGAAAAGGATATCTACTACATAAGTAGGACTTTGGTGAAATATGAGTTGAACTACACCTTCATTGAAAGAGAATATTTGGTTGTAGTTTTTGCTTCACAAAAATTGTGCCACTATATGTTATCCCACAAGATTATACTCATTGCAAAAATAGATCCCTTGAAATATCTTCTTAGCAAAACAACATTGAATGGAAGACTATCCAAATGGGTCATGGTGCTAAGTGAATTTGACATAGAATATGTGGATCAAAAATCTATCAAGGGCCAAGTCATAGCTGATCAGTTAGCAGAATCACCATTATAAGATGACCATCCTATACAAGTGGAATTTCCAAATTCTGAAATTGTCAATGTGGAAGCAAAAACATGGCAATGCATACTTTTGATTACTCCTCAAGGGTCTACAATTCCTAAAGAATACAAATTTATATTCCCATGCACAAATAACATAGCTGAGTATGAAGCATTGGTCATTGGAATCAAGCTAGCATTAGAGTGGAAAGTAACAGAACTACAAGTATATGGAGATTCACAACTAGTTATCAATCAAATTAATGATGAATATCAAACGAAAGATGACAAGATGATACCTTACAAAAATATGGTTGAAAATCTCAAGAAATACTTCACTCTTATCACATTTGAGCAAGTACCAAGAGAGAAGAATAAAGCAATAGATGCAATGGCAACTTTGGCATCACTTCTCCAAATACCAGATCAAAGCACCAAATATGAATTCCTAGTAGAAGAAGTGAAGAAACCTGCATTTGACCCCACCCATCCTCATACCATTTGTTTGCTAACAACACATGAATCACCTTGGTATGGAGACATTTACACTTACCTAAAAGACCAAATCCTACCCACTGACCAAACCAGGAATGAAAAGAAAAGCTTTATCCGACAAGCCGCTCGTTATACCTTAATATCTAACACATTATATCGTCAGAGTCTAGACGGAATGCTTCTTAGATGTCTAGAGAAAGAGGAATCAGATATAGCCTTATGAGAAATTCATGAGGGGATCTATGGATCACATTCAAATGGTTTAACCCTAGCTAAGAAACTTCTTAGGATAGGATATTTTTGGCCTACGATGGAGAAAGACGCTTATCACTTTGCTAAAACTTGTAGAAAGTGCCAATATCATGGAAACTTGATACATGTACCCACACAAGAGCTTCATCCTATGATGACACCTTGGTCATTTTATCAATGGGGTCTAGATTTAATAGGAATGATTTATCTACCATCTTCAAATGGTCATAAATTCATTATCACAACAACATAGTACTTTACCAAATGGGTGGAAGTTGTACCCTTATCAACTGCAACAGGAAAGAAGATATCATTATTTATCCTAAACCACATAATATGTAGATATGATGTACCTCATGCCATCATAATGGATAATACAAAGCACTTCAAAAACAAGGACCTAAAGGAGTTATGCACAAAGTTCCAAATGATCCATCACTCATCATCAATATATTACCCCCAAGGTAATGGACAAGCCGAAGCAATGAATAAAAACATCTTGAAGATATTGAAGAGAACTATGGATAATTCAGGTAGAGATTGGCATATAAAAATAAACCCAACCTTATGGGCTTATAGGACAAGTATCAGAACACCAACAAGAGCTACACCATTTTCCTTGGTCTTTGGAACAAAAGCAGTTTTACCTTTGGAGGTAGAACTTCCATCCTTAAGAGTATCTCTACATGGTTTGATTAGTGAGGAAGATTATAGAGTTGCTAGGTTGCATGAACTAGAACTGCTAGATGAGAAATAGAAACAAGCATTTGATCACTTGAAAGTATATCAAAACCGAATGTCAAGGACTTATAACAAGCTTATCAAGTCAAGAACATTCCAAATGGGTGACTTAGTTTTGTGAGAGAATCCCAAGAATCAAATAGAAAGGGAAAAGAAAGGGAAATGGGAAGCAAACTAGATAGGACCTTTTGTGATCACTTCATCTTTTGGGACAAGTACCTATAAGTTAGCTGATTATGATGGAGAAGAGTTACAAGAACCTATCAATAGCATTCATCTCAAAAGGTTCTACACATGAAGCAGATGAAAGAGGATAAAGAAAAAGAGTATCATAGAACTAGATGGAAAGAATCTTATTTATTGTACATAGTCAAAAGAGATCTTGAAAATACCAAAAACATTAAAAAACATAAAAGAGAAAATAAATCAGAAATGCAGAAATGATAAAAAATAATGGAAAATTGAGCATGAAGAAAGCCAAAAATATTCATATGTGATCCTCAAAAAGATGTTGTCTCAGTGAAAACCTAGCAAATAGGTGCCTTGATGATGTGAAAATACAAAAAAATTGAAAAAAAGAGAAAATACAAAAAAAGAGAAAAAAGAGAAAAAGTGCCTTGGTGAAAACCTAGGAAATAGGCACCTTGGTAGCAAAAAAAGGAAAAAAGATTTAAAAATAGAAAAAGAAAGCAAGATCCATTCAATCGATGAAAACCTGGTAAACAGGTGCCATTGAAAGTCCAAGTTAGTCGCATACCTAATAGTCATCCTTGTAAATATTGAATTCGCCAGCATTTGTATATATTGCATAATAAAACCCCACAGTTGCATTTGCAAGTACCTAAAGATTTTGGTCACCTAATCTGCAAATTGTCCTAATTCCAACTTTGAAATCATATCAAACTGGGGGTAATCTACTCTAAGGGAGGAAGGATTCATCAAAAGAAAACTTCAATCAGTCATCGAACAAATTTATCAAAAAATGCAAGTGAAACACTTAATCAAATCTTCATTCTAATCCAATTTGAAACAAACGCAAAATTTGATCTGAGATCTTACATGACCCTATCTTTATCAGGATTAAAAGTATGAAATGGATGGAACTACACTTGAAATATGGATTTGAAAAACATTGCAATTTTTTTTTCTATAGTGTTGACTTGATTGATGAAATCATGTCTTTCTAGCGAATCGATGAAAGTTTTTCAACTAGACAAGCTATGATAAAAGCATGATATTTTAGTTGATTTCTGAATGACTGTATTAAGATCAAAGTTTTAAAACATGTATTATTTGTCTAAGGACATGATCGTCAAAGAATCATCGAGGACTTGTACATAGGATAAAACTAAGATCTTTGTTTGTTTACGCAAAAGGATACCTTGGATATTTTGATGTTTAATATCATAATACAAAAATCCACTCGCAACATAGAATCCGACAAAATCAGTATTCACACTCTCATGATTGGCTTCAATCAGTGATAGTTGTACTAAAGGATGGGAAAACAAAAAAAGAGGTGCAAAAAGTATTCATATCAGCATGGTTGAACTAGTGATGGTTGTACTAAATTGGGATTCCAAAAACTGCTCGATGATGAATATAAGCTCCAAATTTTTGAATAATGACAGTTAGTTGCATACATCCTAGATTAAATGAATTTAAAATTGTATACACTAAAAAGTGACTTCATTAATTAATTAAATATTTATTATTTAATTAATATTGACTCGATGAATTAATTAAATATTTATTATTTAATTAATATTTATTTCTTCTATTTATTAAATAAATTATTCAATTTATTTGATAAATTCACTATAGTCTAATTCTCTATCCTAAGTTTTCTAAATAGTCTATTAAAGTGATTTAGTCTATTACACAATCACTAAATATGACTAAGTCCCCTAGTCCACTTCATCCACTTAGTCACTTGACACATCACCTAGGCTAAAATAATTAATTATCATTAATAATTAATTATTCATTATCCTCACCCACACATCCTATTCCTAAGGGCTATGTGGCCTCATAAGACTTGGTCTCATGACCACATGTCTTCTCCTAAACCAAGTCAAGAGACAATCCCTATTCCTAAGGGGCTTCTCAAGCCACCTCAAGCAGTCAAAGGTGACTCATGGGACACTTGTACCAAGAGTCCTCATGAGGAAAAGGTCTTTCCCCCTTCCTCTCAATGGTCTTTGTGAGACACTTGACATGTGTCTTTCCCTTCCACCTTCTCCTCTTCCATGTCAATGTAGGAGGAACATTCTCCCTATTCTTCCTCTCACATTCCAACTACATCCCTCTTTCTCTCAACCCCTTCAACCAAGTCAATAGCCACCCTAGGATCTTCCATCTTTCAATCTCCACCCTTGGATTGTGCCACCTAGGCTTGAGCCCTCCAAAAATCTATAAAATGAGCCTCATTTTCCCTTTGTGAGATAATAGCTAATATGTAATCAAGAAATAGGCAATCAAGCTAATAGGAAATCAAGCAATAGGCAATCAAGCATACAAGCATACAAGCAATCAAGCATTTCAAGCATCCAAAATCATCAAGCATCCAAGCCATTTTTATATCACTTGCATCTCATCCACCATATTTTCATAATTAAGATTTAGTTTTGCATACAATTCACTCAATCTCCACACTTTGGTGACATCTTGGGCAAGGAGCTTCAAATTGGATATCTGAGAGCTCAACACATCCAAGGAATCATGAAGGTTAGGAGGCCAATGGAGACAAGCTACATAGTAGATGAAGGTAAAACCTTGTTTTAGCTTCATTTTGATTGTATTCTTCATTCTTGTCTGCTATTTAGTTTGATTTATTAGCTTAGATTTGTTAATATCTCATTTAGAATAGTTAGACATCTAATTTACATACAAAAATATTTACCTTTCTTAGCTTCAAAATTTAATTTGCAAGAGGAAAAGAGAAAGGGGGTGTAGTCAAATCAAAAAAATCAAATGAGCATCAAAAAATATATGTGATCGAGTGTGTTGGAAATAAAAAAACAATAAAAAACAAAGGTGCATTCCATTAGGTCATGAGCATTTGCTAGATTCATGTTAGCTTGCATTAAGTTGCATTCATTTTAATCTAAGTTCATTCCATATAGTTTAAATCATCTTCATAACATTAATTGCATTAAGTTGCATTCATCATTCATATCTTACATAAAATTCAATTCATTAAGTGCATTATGTTGCATTCATCCTTTAAATCATTTTCATTAAGTTCATTGCATTAGATTGCATTCATTTTAAAGTTCATCTCATTTAGGATGTGTTCTTTGTATCATTCATATCAATCCATTAAGTTCATTGCATTAGTTAACATTCATTACATCCATTAAAATCCTTTTAATTCATCATTAAGTGCATATCATTTAGTAAATTCAAAAACATGGTATATGTCATTATTCATTTAAGCTCATTAGATATCATTTCATTGCAACATCATTCATCTATATCACATATAACATTTAGAATCATTAATCATTAAGTACCCATGATCATTATACATTACATCATATAGGTCCATCATATTTTCACACCATAAAATCCATTGCATCCATATACCAAAATAAATACATCCATCATCCATTAAATCATTACATTCATTAAACCATTGCATTATCATCTAACACATCTATATATCATTTGTACCCATAAAGCATTAAATATCATTAATCCTTACAAGGATCATTAAATCACATCATTAAAGTCAAAGTGTATCCATTCATCTATTCTATGTCATACATAAGACAACCATCTAAGCATAAATAGAACATATGTATCCATCATAAAACTACATTCTAAAAAGCATAAAACAAAGCATATAGGAGACATATCATATAAATCTACATATCATAGTAAAACACCTGAAACATGAGATCCAACACATCATGACATCATATAAAGTAAATATATCAAACTGAGCATCAAAGTCTATGGTATCATCATCAAAACATCAACTGAGTATCAAAGTCTATGGAATGATCATCAAAGAAACATCTGGAAATCAAAGTCCATCAAAGTATCAACATGAAACAACATCGACTAAATCAAAATATGCAACAGAGTCCAATGTCTCGATATACCAAAAGAATGAGATCATATACATCAATGGAAGAATAACATGAATCATCTCAAATCATAGATCAACTAGCTGAATTGCCAGCACCATCAGGACCATGAGCACTATCAGGAGGACGACTCAAGCTCGACTGTAACCCATGCTGACTCATTGCTACCATAAAGGTCTGCATCATAGTACTAAGCTACCTAACCTCCTGTCTAATCTCAGAAACATCTGACTGTAAAGATCGAACCTCTGGTGCAACTATCAGAGCCTCTGAACTAGGGACCTATGTAGGAGTCTATGGTGGAGGCATGGATGAAGATGGCATGGAAGAAGAAGAAACAGATAATGATGGAACAAATGATGAAGAAGATGGCATCGAAGTAGAAACAAAAGCAGAAGTAGAAGCATGTGCTTGTGCTGGAGGAACCTGTGGAACAATCAGTGGAATACCTTACTAAGGAGGAGGACCATGTGCCTGATCTAACAATACCTGTGCAACTTGTGCATCTACCTCTCTTTGAAGGCTAGCCCTATGGTGATCCTGTCTACCTGTCAGATCCCTGGCAACCTGGTACAAAAGCTCTGTCAACACCATGACCCCTCACTTGACCACCATCCCTAGGAGGAATGGGAGCAACAACAATAACTGACATCATGACTCTACCTGCTCTGGCTGCTTGACAACCCGGTCATCCTCACCATCCTCGAATCCTACCCCCACCCCTACCATCATTGCCATCATCACCACCATCACCACCGTCACCATCATACTCCTCATCAATACCAAGTACTCTCTCAGCTGGATCTGTGAACCTTGGAAATGGGTTCTGAGCAAACCAATCTGCATAATCCTCTGTCATCCCTACATCAATGACATCCTCCTTCATATCCCATGGAAAATAACCAAGGTCTCGTATCTCCTGATGAGTTGTCCTAAAATCCACAATAGGTCCCCACAGTGATCTCTCAGCCTGAACCCAAGCATACATAGCAACGCCCTGGGGCATACCCTGTGTCCGGTCATACTATCATAGTACCCTCTGAAAGAAAAATATCTCTATAATATAAGGGGTATGACCAATCATCCAACAAGGATAGAACATATATGGAAGCTTAGAATCATCCTCCGGCCACTGCTCAAAACGCAGATAAGGCCGCTAGACAACCTGATCCATATCATCAATCACATGACGCCAGTAATCTAACTTCCCCATATGGGTCTGCACTACCATCCCCTCATACATCTAGGTGAATGGCCAACCTAGATCGCGGTGTCACACTGTAGTAGGTCATGTCACTAGGAGATGCTCACATGTCCAAAGCTAAAGTAATATACCTCCTGCAGAGAGCGTAACAGAGCGCTTATACACAATAGTATGCAACTCATGATAGAGTTGTGCTAGAACACACAATCCCCAATCGAACCATTGAGGATGAGCCATAAAGTCCTCCATAATAGGACCCCATCCGACTGTAAATCCATGACCCCGTTTATCTGGTAAGAGGAACCCTCTAATCAATGAGCCTAGAACTGATGGCAAAACTGGGAATGAATGGAATTGGGAGCACTGAATGTGATCATCACCAATGGTAGGATCCTGAAAGACCCGTCGACATGCTGCACCATTGTAGACCTAGTCGTAAAATACCATCTCTCCTCTACTAGGAAGGCAAAGGGAGGCGGTATACATCCTCAGGGGTGATGGTCATCTCCCCCATCGGTAAGTGAAAAGTGTTATGGTCTGAGTGCCATCTCTCAGCCATAGCAGTAATCAGTCCTCGATTCACTCAGAATCGAGGTAGAGGAAGTAGGAAAGATAATCCACATCGACCAATGTGTCTCCGATCATGAGCACTCAGATCATCTATCATACTAAGAGGTAAAGGGTACAAACCATGAACACCCAGTGACTTAAGCATTGCCTGCAAAAAGCAAGTTCAATTACATCAGATTTGAAATCAATTATCATTTGAATTATCCTAAGTCAATCAAACATTTACAAAATATCAAACCACAATCAATTTTCTTGATTCTATTTAGAGAGGATGAAAAATTCATCATCATCCATCATCTAAATTTAGATTAACGATCAAACATTCAGATTATGACTAACTCAAACTGACATCTTATGACTCGCTACCAATTCAAGTTTATTACCTAAACCGATTAACTGATCGATGACGCTGAACAGTTTGGAAGGCTGACTAAGGCATTTTCAAATCTTTCCTATCAGGGTAAACATGCTATTTCAATGTTTAAAAGCGCTAACAATCAAAAGCACTATTTAAAAATTTAAAAGCGCTACTTAAATCATCAAATGCGCTAAAAAGTTGCAAAAGTGCAAAAAAATTTCAAACGCACTATTCAAAATATTAAACACGCTAATTCATAGCTCAAAAGCAAAACAATCAAGAAAACATGCTATTCTAAAAAACAAATGTGAAATATGCCCTAGAATAGGTGTGTAAAAGTGCAATTCCACTTCGTGGATGTGCTATTTTAATGTGCGGAAGTTCTAAAAAATGAGTAAATGTGCTAAAAAAGTGCTTAAACATGCTATTTCAGAAGTAAAAGCAAAAAAAAGAGGGGTTTTCTATCAAAAATTTGATTTTTATGAAATTAAAAGCATGCATTTGAAAATTAAGAGGATCAGGCACTTACCAGAGGTCTGTAGGTCAATGGCCGCTGAAATCGTTGCCCGCGCTCAAACTTATGCTCACGAATCAGAATCACCATGGCGGAAAGCTTGGAGGAGTCAGAGTGAAAAGTAAAAAGTAAAAAGTGAAAATGAATAGTGAAAATAACTTTTTACCCCTTTATATAGACCTTTTTGACCTAAAAAGGGCATATTTTACCATAAAACACTCGTGAACCCAAAATTTTCACCAAATCAGGGGCATTTGTCATCACATGAACACAAAAACATTATCAGAAATGAAATCAAAATTCATTATAAATTGACCTAATCAACGCAAAATGACCTAAATTGTCAATGTTTTCAAATATCGATCAAATTTCATTTCATTTCCAAGGGGGCATACACTCGAATAATCAGTAACAACAACAACATCATCGAATCAGGGGCACGACCATCAAATCAGAGCACAATCTTTTATCAGGAAATTTTTCGCTAATCAATTGAAAGGGGCATCAAACATCAAATCAAATCAAAATTAGGTATTATATCAGTGAACTATCATCAAATCGACCATCAGGACATCAAATTAATCAAAACTGCATCAATCTTATCATCAAAATCTGCATCTCATATCGAACAATGAAATCGACCATCAGCAAAATTAGGACCTTATATCAGTTGGATCGAAACATTCTTTGAATCGACACGCTTCACATGTCAACTCAAAGAGGGGCATTTGTAATCACCGAAAAGTGGACAGGATCATTCATGTGAGTAATCAAGGCAAAACTAAGGAAAAATCAAGGCAATTGAATCAAAACAAGCATTTAACCAATCAAAATTCAAATCAAGCTTTAATTCAGTTTAATTAAAAATCAAAGCCATAAATTCAAGTTAAATTGATCAAATCATGATAAATCAAATCAATGTGTAATTAATCTAATTAATTACATAGTTCAATTTAAATCAAATCAATGTGTAATTAATCTAATTAATTACATAGTTCAATTTAAATCAAATCAACCCATTCAAGGGGTACACATGGCTAAACAAATTAATTAAATTCAATTAATTAAGTCCTATTTTCTCTCAACACCACATGGGAGGAAAAATCCACAACCAATAGGATTTAAGGAAAGGGCTCACATGGATCAAGCCAAAAGGAATCTCAATCACTCATAAGGTGAGAGCATCTTGTCCACCCATCTTGTCTTCTTGTCCCAAGCTTTGAGGACAATCCAATTAAATTGTCTCCAAAGGGTGGAACCAAGGACTTAACCCCAACTCAATCATGATCAACTCTACTACACCCCTTGCCCTTGCCAAAATCTATAAAAGAAAGGCATAAATCACTTAATTATCATCCACAAATCTGAGAATTGCATCTAACCTCTTGAGATTTTGAGCTAGAAAGGAAAATATAGAAGTTAATTAGCATTTCAATTTGGAATTGAACATTTTAGCTTTCTTTATCATTTATTCTCATTCTAGGACTGTCATTAATGGAGGCTTGTTGAGAGCTTTATAATTAACATCCCTAGCTAGAGATCCATAGAGTGCTTAATTGCTCTTTATTTGTTAAAATAGCTCTTCCTTTGTGGTAATTTAGTTATTTTATTCATTTATTTGCAATACTAACCCTATGAAGGTACAAATTCTAGTACATAATGGCCATTTGGCCATCAATTTTAGGCCTGTCGGTCACTGATGTCAGCATGCATCAGCAAGGTTTTGACACCATTTTGGGCCCTCCAGAGCACTCGGTGGTTTTTTGCTCATATCTTGAGCATACAGTGTCAAAATTGGGCAAACGAGATATCATCAGAAAGATGGTTCCGAGATCTATCCAGATCTAGAGGTTTGAATTTCTAATTTTTCTTTTTTGATGGTGTTTTTAACTGTCAAAGCCAGATGTTCATTTTTGCACTTCGGGAGCTCTATCTTGCGCATTCAGACTCCATTTTGGGCAAATGATATATCGTTGGAAATATTTCTCTGTAATATTTCCATTTCTATGAGTCTTTTTCCCTGATTCTTCTCCAGGTACATTTTATTCATATTTTTTCATTTTTGCACTCTGGTGGATATCTTGGATGTTTCAGGTCCTAGGATCTCTTCCCTTTGAGGGATGGCTCATCTTAGGTTGTTCTTTTGTTTTAGAAGTATTTGCTCTTCTTTGAGTAGTGTATACTTCACTTTTGTAGCATTCTTTTATGCACACGTACTGAGATAAAGTGTCATTCTATTTCATGTATGGGATCTTGCGCATGTTCATGCTCTATGTACTTGCACTCCATTATAAAGTGTCAGGGGGGGTTGATGTTTGCCTTTGTTTTCCATCTACTTTTGTCATGTGAGCATTCCTCCAATGACATTAGCCTTAAGTATCTTTATTTATGTTTTTACTCTCTCTACACCTTTGATGTTTCAGATTCATCTCCATCATGCAGTTCATATTGGATGATCTTTTCAGTGTACCTGTCATTACTCCCTTGTCAGCATTATAGGGGGGTTTCTACTGTTGGTTCTACTACTTCCTTACTTCGATAGTGTGAGCTATGTATTCAATATTTGATTCTACTATTGGTTCTACTGCTTCCTTGGTTCGATGGTGTGAGCTATGTATTCAGTATTTGATTCTATGTACTAGGCGGATGTAGTGGCTAGGTACCTATGCATTCTGGTGAGATGGATCGTTTACCATATGGAAACTCTTTTCTTTCCTATTTTTGGAGGCACTCTTCCAGCTTTGATTGATCATCTCTTCAGACTTTTGGTGTTTTATGCCATTTGTATTTTCGAGTTTAGGTGTTTTCCTTTTTTTGCCTCCTGATTCAAGTAGTGTCATTTGAGGGCAATCATGCAAATTACAGTATTCGATATCTTCGACTTTAGTTGTTTGCCTCCTGATTCGAGTAGTGTCATTTGAGGGAACTCATGCAGATTACAGTATTCTCTACCTGGTCATATTTCAGTGGAGAACCTTCAAATCATTAGTTACTTCTTGACAGAGTTTGCAACTTCTTCCTTCAGTGATGTTCTACATGTTTATCCTTTTTCCTATTTTCTGGAACATTCCTAGTTTTGAAGGCTTCTTCAGTCCTTCAGATTAGTCTTTGTCTCTTTTTGGAGTAGAGTTTTTCCCATGTGGTTTTCTCTATTTCTCCACTTTTCAGAGACTTTGTTTTATACTTGGGTACCTGATCAGGCATTTTGTTGCCGGGACCCATTTGCTTTCAGTAGTTCTTTCTAGGTTTTTAGTTTCTCCCAAAGTTCATCTTAAGGGGGGTGTTAGAGTAGTAAAGTGTTTACTTATTAATTAAATCATATTGATTTAATTATTAAGTCACTTATTATCTCTTTCTACTTAAGCTAAACTTTAGGCATATAATAATTAATTGCTTTATTAATTATTATCATGCAACCTATGTTTGTTCACCCTTTTAGGGTTTTGATATCCTTTTATAAGGATTGATCTCCTTTGTTTTCATAACTTTGTAACAGATTATTCATTATTGAATTGTAACTTTTGTTTTTGCACATAAAAATTGATTTCTCCTCTCTCATGGATCAATGTGTTCAGGCCTCCATAACTTCTTGCTTCTTCTCTCTTTCCATGATAGGTGTTTGCATGCAGGTGTTCTTGGGAGCTGTGGGTCATTTACTCATCAACTCCAATATATTGCACTATCATATTTTTAGGTATCAATACTTAAGAGGTTGAAGTTGTGATTTAATATTTGTTGACAATGAGGCTAGCTCTCAGGGATGGTTAAGACTAGTCTAGAGAATTCTCTGCATTGCTCCACATTGGTATTTTTAAGTGTGTGGCTATGTGGACATATTCAAAAGATTTGTATAGCGTTCCAATTGAAAAATATTTTATTGGTTTTCTTTGCAAGTGAAGATATGTTGTTATGTTTTTTGACATTGTTGTTTATGTTTGTCTTTGTCTGACTTACAAGATTATCTTAATTGAATTACGATCTTTCGATTTGGAAATGAGTTGAAGGATGTGTTTAGAGGTTTTTATGGGTCTTAATAATGTGTGCCTAGATACACATTAAATTATGTGCATTAGAGAACATCTTTGGGAAAACATGTTTGACATATTTTAGTGTTTGGTTACACATTATGTTTGATGCCATTAATGGACAGTATTGCAATGCATGTACTTCATATTATAAGTGTGGTTGTTGTTGCACCAAAAGATCGACTTGTAAATGCCTAATACAACCACTAGACTTATAAAATCCATAGGAGGTAGTTAGTCCCTTGTCACAAATCCTAAGGGGAGCACTGACCATTTTGCCAACAATCTCCCTCTCAATGTTACTTGAGGGGATTCAAACCTGTGACCAAGCTATGATACCACTTGTTATAAGTGTGGTTGTCGTTGCACCAAAAGATCAACCTATCAATGCCCAATACAACCACTAGACTTATAGAATCCACATGAGGTAGTTAGTCCCTTGACATGAATCTCGTGGGGAGCACTGACCATTTTTCCAACATTTTATTTAAATCAATTATGGAATTTTTATTGTGATATATTTAGGTCCCCTTTATCTCTTAGGGTGGACCGCATTAAGCACAAGTATTCATGGTGGTTGACTTTGTGTAAATATTATGTATCTTTGTCATTACTGACCTAGTTGAGGTTTTTAGCAATGAAAATGATATATATAGGCATATGGATGTTTGAGTTGAGCATGAATTGAGTGTGAATGGAATGTGAGTTCAACAAGATGTGAATATAGAATGGAAGATGTGTAAATATTAGCTGTAATGTTCTTTGTTGATGATATCTTTCAAAGTTGATAGATTTTGGCAATGAATTTTTGATATGATTAAGAGATCCTACATTATTTACATGATACAATTCTGTATACTTGCTAGAAGATAGTGAGACCTTTTGGATCTAGTATAATTTTGAATCTAGCCCATAGATTGTGTGGCTTGGTCCTGCAAATCCTTTTTATCTTGCCCTAAGGTTGTGCTCATTAGCTTACAAGTCCAAATAAGGAGTAGTGAGCTTCCTTGGCATTTCACCTAAAACATTATATTCAAGTTATTCATATAGTGAGTGTGATTATCACCATGTTTTTTTCCACAGTGGGTTTTCCACGTAAAAATCTAGTGTTTATGAGTTCATTGCATTATCTTTTATTGATGCTTAGTTGGATAGAGATAATTGTTAAGTGTTTGTGACATTAATTTTTTAAGATTTGTTCAAGATTGATTCACCCCCCTCTTAGTCTTGTGGTGTGTTTAACAATTTGTATAAGAGCCAAGTTTCTCTTGGAGAAGCCTAGACATTTGAGAAAGATCTGGGATGGTGCATGGAAATGATCACAAAATATCAAAATTTGATGAATCAAATTAAACCTATGGACTACCCTCAAAATAAGCCTAACAGCTTTGTAGGTAAACAATTAGTCATGAAAGTGTAGGGAGGGAAAATGACCCTTTTTTTGAAACTATAGAAGACTCAACTCTAGAGTTTTGACACTAAAATAAAAAGAACTTTCCTACAAAATAGCATATAATTCATAGATGATCAAGTAATAACGTACAACCTACAATTATACTAATCTTATTTAAGAGCTAAATAGTATTTTTTTGAGCATACATGGAATTTTAAAAATAGTTCAAGGGATGAATTACAAAGCATATGCATCCAAAGCCTTTATTATAATAAATAAAGAGTTGGGATGAGGGGTTCTAATGACACTAAGAAACCATCCTAATATAATGATGTGCTATATTACTTTGTACTTGTGATAGTCTAATGATTATAATTGAATATGTTTGATGGATCTTAGATATTTAAAATTGAATTAGGATTTATCCTCTTATAAACACCTTAGCATGAAAATCACCTATTTCATGCTTAAGTTAACAAGTAACAACTAATAGTACAAGGGACTCAATTTCAACTCATTTTATAATTTGAATTTAAATGTTTGGGTATCAAATTTGCAACTTCATATCTAAACAAAATTAAAAAAAATGTGTCTATATAATTGGCCTAGGTCACTTAGAATGGAAGACATACAAAATTAACCTAAATTATTGGGATGAATGAAGTTAGGTATCTAGTCAAGGCTCTAGTCATTCCAACATTTTACACAAAAATATGCCACTTATACAACTATTCATTAAACTTAGGGCAAATAGAGAAATAATAAATCCAAAATAAAGGAGAAAAGGTTCAAGCTATGCATTATCCGCCATTATTGACCTAAAAATATAGAGCTAATAATTAAATAGTTGAGGGCAATTGAATGAGAAAGAAAATGTAGGTGTATTAAAATGTAAATGAGAGGGGATTAGAGTGTGCCTCGATATTATGTGATGCGTGTTTTGAATATTATAGAGCCATTCTAAAGACCTAAAATCTGAAGATTGATATTAGATATTATCCAAATTTTCTAATGACTGAGACTTGATGATTTGATGTCCCAAGAAGGGAGTATGCCCAAAATCTAGTCTACTTAACATAATTTTGTCTCAAGGCGGTGCATCTTTTTCTACTATAGAAATAAATCTTTGGTTTATGGAAAAAGTGTTTTCTTGACATGTATGTTTGGTGTAAGAAAATCACATAATGCCAAAGAACACTTTTGGGAGCTTGTTATGCAAGTGTTAAAGTGTGAAACTTCCATAAAACCTTCTCACACCCTTACGATGATTAAATACATAAAATAAATACGCTACAATAATGAATACTAATGTTAGTAGTGATAACGATTGTTACTTATACAATCACTAAATATTGTTGAAGCTCGATGCAAGCACATGAATGCATGTGTTTGGTAGATGTATTTGTTGTGAGCTTTAAGAATGAATGTCAACTTATTTGTTTGCTAGTTATTGCTAATGCCCAACACTAAAAGATTGGACGAATGATTAATTTCACAAAACAAATCTAATTCTTTTTAATTTTTTTGATACCTTTCGCGATTGATATCCAATGATGATGAAAAAGTCCTTAGATGATATCTTCATATACATGACTAAAGCTTGTATAATTTGTACCTTTCAACATTCATATCAACAAAGTGTACCCCAAAATATTGATCTCTAAACAAATTTTATATAATTGAATTTATAAACCAACCTAATAAATTTATAATTGATTAATAACCTTAAAAAATGAGAATTTAAATTAAGAAAAAAACAACTATATCTATAATTGACTTAATATTAAAAAACAAGAATATAATTTTATTCAAAAATAAAAAACTAAATTAAAGTCATAACATTTTTATGAAAAATCTATTAAAATAGAAAATCTAAATCAACAATAATAAATAAAAAATAAAAATAAAATCATATATGAAAAAAATCGACGAAGACTTAAAAAAGGATCTCTACTTCTCATAAGAAACAAATCAACCGAAAAAGTCCTTTATAGTTACGTAGAGACCATTCCACATACCAATAATTAAAAATAAAAATTAATAATAATTAAAAAAAGAATAAAAAGAGTAGTTTAAATTGTGCTCACCCACCCTTCCGGCATGATTCTAACTTCCATTGAAAAGATACCAACGCCGTATCACAATCTACCTCCATAATGCGTATCTACAGTGTACAACAAGGCGTATATCCGTACATACGGCTATTACAATTAGCTGGAGTTCTCCTGGGTTGGTCAGAAACTAACGCCAGGAATTAGAGCTCTTCTGTATCCAGGCACTAGATTTGTTTGAAGCGGAGATTACGAAGCCCGGTCTGTGTGTCTTCGACAATTCACTCCAAAATCTCCGTTTCTTTCTAGGCCCGTCATCGATCAAAGCGCTGTCAGTGTATCCCGAGGACAATTTTTCTGTATAAATCCAGCCATACACATTTTCTTCACAGAACAGACCACCAGATATTAGCGGGATAACAAATTTGGCTAGCGTCGAAGCCGTTTCTGAGCTTCTAAACGGTAAGCATTTGGTGTAACATTCATGATCCCTTTTTTCTTCCCGAAAAAATTACGATTTACGTTGAAAGACTGATTAGCCTTCATTTTGTCAGTGATCCGCCTGGAATGCATTGTGTTTTGTTGAATTTATTTGCTATACTTACTTGAATGACAGCGCAGTTTGAAGAGAGTTTAGGTATGTTTGATTAGGATGATTAGTAATCATCTTTCTATTATTTGTTCTGAGAAAATTTTAGGTTATTTAAAATATTTGAGTTTCGGAAGGCCTTTTTCATGATGAGATCTTGAAGGTCCATCTTCCGAAATGTAAGGGGCCTTTTGGAAATGGCTGCATTGAATATGATATTTTAATCTGTTAATGGTTTTACGTGAAAATTTTTTAGGCTAGTTTCAGTAATTTGAGCTTTTGGAGTGTTTAATTGGGGGTTATTTTCAGTAATATGTATCTTAGCGTGTATAATCTGAGGTTATTTTCAGGTGTTTGAGCTTTGAGTGTTTTTAATCTGCTAATGGTTTTACGTGGAAAAAATTTAGGCTATTTTCAGTAATTTGAGGTTTCGGAGTGTTTAATTGGGGGTCATTTTTAGTAATATGAATTTTAGCGTGTTTAATTTGAGGTTATTTTCAGTGGTTTGAGCTATGAGTGTTTTTATTGAGGTTCTAAAAATTTGTGTTGAGAAACTTAACTGTCCTTTGGAACTACTTGCACTTAGAAGGATTTTTAAGCATTGGGCTGTTTTGTTTTGACAAATTTAGGACTATTTTGACAAACATGAAGTCATTTTGTGAATTTGTAAGCATTGGAGGGTGTGTGGGGTCTTTGTGGGTTTAGTTTGAGAAATTCAATGCCCTGGGAAATTCCTGCGTTTAGGAGGGCTTTTATGATATGTATAGTCCGAGTGAAGAAATTTGAGGTCATTTCTAAGCTTTGAATTGAAGAGGTTTTAATTATGGGAATGGGATCTTATAGGTTCCTTTTTATAAATTTCAAACTTATTTAGAAATCTGAACGTTGCTTTTTTATGAAGTCCCGAAGTTTTCTCTTTAGAAATTTGAGGTCCTTTTGGAGATGCCTGCATTTTGGACATATTTGACGTTATTTCAGAATTTTGAGCGTTGAAGTGTCTTCACTGAGGTCCTGTGGGATCATGCTGAAAAAAATTAAGATCCGTTTGCAAATGCTTTTATTTAGGAGGATCTTATGCTTTGTATGATATTGCTTTGACAAATGTGAACTTATTTAGAGAATTTTAACTTTGGAAAGGTTAATAGATTATACAAAGTGATGATGAAGGTTTGTCCTGTGAAATTTGAGGTTATTTAGAGAAATTTAGACTGGGGAGATTTTAAAAAAAAAATGAATTATGGAATTGTCTTGGAGATTTGATTTCCTTTTGCAAATTCGTGCAATCGGGAAGATAGAGTTTTGCTTTTATTTTTATTTTTTTTTGGAGAATTTTGAGGTTGTTCTGAGAAATTTGAGCTTTTAAGGGTTAAGTAATGATGTGTTAAGGGTTGGTTTAAATAAATTTAAATCTTGTATCGATATGCCTGCATTTAGGAATGTTTTTATGCGTTGTATGGCTCTAATTTGAGAAATTTGAAATTTGAAATTTGAAATGTTTATTTTAGGTGGTTTGATTTTGGGCTTCTGTTGAGAAATGAAATTTCTTTTCGGAAATGCCTACCTTTGGAAATGCATTTAGGAATATTTTTTATGCAGCAAGAAGGATTTTACACCTCACCTTATATATGTTGTTCAAATTTTATACCCCTTATTGTTTTGAACTCATGAGCAGGCTCAGGATTAAACCTGGCCTTTCCAATCTGCCTAAATCTAAGGAAAATATTCTTGTAGTGAATTTTGATCAGGAAAATTAGTTCATTCACATTGTTCAAATTTGTTTGAGAGCTATGAAGATATATTGATTTTTATTCATGTCTGCAGGATGGCTGTTGCAATAGTAAGAGCTGTACCTGTCACTGTATCATCTTATAATGCGCAAAATTCAGAAAGCTTTGATGGCTTATCAGGCATCACATCTTCTTCATGTCCAACACGGAGGATTTTTACAAATGATATGACATTAACAAGCAAGCATATTACTTCTATTTCTGTTAGAAAGTATAGGAGAACTTGTTTGGTAGTAGCACAGGCTTCACCTGTTTTGGATCCAATCTTCTCAACTTCAAAGAATTCGAATGACTCTTCAAAGAAATCAAGTAAGATTTTCTTCAGAATATAGTGTTACAATTTCCTTGCATTTAAATTTTTCTAGTCAGTATGGACAAGTTGAGACCCTTAATTCAATCGATTGAATATTGTAATGAAGCTGAACCTGCTGATTGTCTTCTGGATGTTTTCTGATTCATTTTGACATTTAAATTATGCAAAGATAGACCTCATAACTAGATTTTTGTTGACCCCTCTTCCAATCTAATTGGGCTGCACTTAATTTGGTAAGGCAGACCCCCTTGCCAGGGGTAAAGAGGCAGAAATATTAGTTGTGATCTATCAGCATCATTAGAATCACCTGACTTATGGCAATCTGTTCATACCTTCCTGCTGAAGAATCTGTAGCCAAACTTTGAAGCTGGACATAAATGAGTATGGTTTTAGAAATTCAGATCTGAACCCCACCTTATCAATATCAAAATATACGCCTTTTAAAACTGGTTCAAAACATGCATCTCATTATGCATTTACTTTTGTTACTTTTTCCTCTTCTGGCAAGGTTATTATGGAGGTTTGATTTATTTTTAGTCACCTTTTGCCCCATAGGAATTGAAACTTTCCTCTTTCTCATATTTCAGATTTGAATGCATATTTGCGATTTAGATTCCTCTAGAAAGGTTAGAGCTTCCTCCTTTGGCTTTTGAACTTTTCATGATAAGGTACAGTTCTGTGCTAAAATGAAATATTTAGGCATATTTTCGTGGAAGACGAGCTCAAAACATATAAGTGTAGGAAATTTTATTAGGGTATTTCAATTGATTCATATTTTTCTGAAATTAAAAAAATACTTTAGTTGTAGTTTCAATAAATCTGTCTGGATCCTTATTTTAAGGTTAGGATTAGAAAGCAACATATAAGGTGAATGCATGATGATTTACAATGGTTAGGAATTGACCTATAAGGCAAACACATTCTTATTTATAATGCAATTTTTTGTCCTCTTTTATGTTGCAGCTGAAGCAGCCTTGATTTTGATCCGTCATGGGGAGTCATTGTGGAATGAGAAAAATTTATTTACTGGGTGTGTGGATGTACCCTTGACACAGAAAGGAGTAGAAGAGGCTGTTGATGCTGGAAAAAGGATTAGCAACATTCCAGTTGATCTGATATTTACTTCTGCATTGGTTCGGGCTCAGATGACTGCTATGCTTGCAATGACACAGCACCGCAGGAAAAAGGTTTTTTAGTTAAATCTTTACTTCTGCATTAATTGCTTTGCTTCTCTGTATATGTAAGGGCAGGTGTTTAAATGGTTATAACTTGAGTTCAGTATCAATTCTCAGGAAATTTAAATTCTATTTCCAGCAAGAGTTAACAAATTCATAGATAGGAGTTTTATTCATTGGGAAAAATGAGGGGGTGATTTTATTAGACAAATTGCATTTAGTAGGAGCCTTCTGAATTTCCAATTCTCCTTCTTGCTGGGGCCTTTATATTCCTAAAGGGTTATTGTGGCTATTTCTACTCAACCAATTTCTAAGTCACCGCTCAGTAGTTGACTTCTGAGTTGCTGACATTTTGAGTAGTATTTTGAATGTTTAGAGCTATAGAGGCTGGTAACAAACCTCTGACCTTTGGTTAAAGCTAGCAAATTATGCGCTTACATGGGATTCAACTAACACCTGGTTTGGTGTCATTTGTGCATCTTAAAATTTCTAGAATAATGTCAAGAGTTTCCCCTTTTATTTAGAATATGCATTGAGTTAATATTATTGTGAGTATTTCAACAAAAAGGCTGCCACAACTTTTATTGTTATGAGTTATGGTATTGCTTTTCTGTTGTTCTGGAAGGCAAGTTATAAGAAAACTAGGACATTTTTGCAGGGATTTATTGAATGATTAAATGTGAGAACCCCCACTTTTGAATCTTTAGCCACCTTACTACTAGGGGAGAGGACCCAGTAGTTGAACACGTTCCAATGGTTGTGATAGTAGTTCTTAACTTAATACCCATAGCTGTTGATTTAATATCCAATATTTTTGACAACATTGTACCAATAGTTGTGACTTTAAAGTTGTTTTTGCTAATGATGACTACCCATAATTGAATGAAATGTACCTTTTGTTCTAAAAAGCAGCCAATAGTGTGATGCCACATCAGCTGCACAACTATTGGGGTCCCTAATTCACTATGATTGGTCTCACTTTTTTTTTGGGCTCTTTTGGACACCTTGGCAAAAAGCATGCTGAAGTGGCATCATATTTGATGATGTGGCTCTGAAACCTTACTTATAAGCAGGAGACTCGCCAAGTAAGCTATTGTAAAAAAATGGGAGTGATTTGAAATTTCCACGTAGGTTTTTGAAAACCCTAAAGTTAGGGTGCACAACTACTGGGTCCTCTCCCCTAGTTATCATAAAGCTAGTTCCTTGTTCACCAATTTGATAACTTTTGGTCTTCTCAAAATCTAAACTTTAAACAGCAACTACATCCCTCTGTAATCACCATTTGTTTGCAATTTGTTGGTCAATTGTCATGATAAATTCAAAGACTCGAACTTGAGCATTATCTCAAAGCTGTGTTTATTGTTTGAAAAATGATGATTACACAAGTAGTATTAATTTAAAGGGTCCTTTAATGAAAGGGAGAATAAAATACTAGATTCATGTCTTTGGAAGCAGTTGTGAAATGACTGTACCAGGAAGGCTGAGGCATTTAGGATGGTGTTCCAGTTTTTAAATTCAAATTTATTCATGTGGTTTCCATAGCACATCTATAATATGAGTGATTAGGTTTGGATGTCAAAATGTATATCATGACTTTTTAAACAGGACTAAAGCTAGAAGTTGAATTCCGTGTGATCCAGGTACCGATAATAATACATAATGAGAGTGAGCAGGCCAAGGCATGGAGCAGGATATTCAGTGAAGATACTCAAAAACACTCTATTCCAGTCATAACAGCTTGGCAACTCAATGAGCGCATGTAAAAGTTTATCATATCTTATATGCTTACAATTCTTGGGCCTTAATTATAGTTTCTAATTGTGTATTATATAAGTTTATAACCATTACTTATGCTAATGCCATAAATGTTTACTGCAATGCAGGTATGGAGAATTGCAAGGTCTCAACAAACAAGAAACAGCTGATAGATATGGGAAGGAGAAAGTCCATGAATGGCGTCGCAGTTATGACATTCCTCCCCCAAATGGTGAAAGCCTTGAAATGTGTGCAGAACGCGCTGTTGCCTATTTTAAGGAACAGGTGTGGTAATTTTTTATGAATCATATAGGCTGCATTTATTTTGTTACAAATGTGCTTTGCACTGACTGTATTGTAGTGGTGAGTAGATATGTTATGATTGGGTTATTTGCTAGACTTTCACATTCTGTATCACTGCTAGTCACAAAACAAGTAACTTGCACATATCCATCTTCTATGGATCTGATATGTTCCGAGAGGTATCAAATCCATATAAACAATGATCTTTGCTTGTTTACATTTATTATAATGAGTAATTAAAACTGTTATAATACACATGTTGCTGATGTTATACAGCAAGCTTTCATATACTTTTCATTGTGCTATTTTCTTGAGAAGGCTTTGATTTATATGGAGGCTGTATGTAATGTCCCCTTTTGTAAATGCCTGAGTTTTTGCCCTAAATCACAGATTCCAAGTAGGACAAGAAGTAGAATAGAATGAATAACATCATGTACTTGGTTGAGATCCTGCAACATGTTAGGAAGCCATTGAAACATAATCCATAATCCACAAAATAGATCTTCCTTATTAGAGACATTAAAACATAGATCATTCCAAATAGGGTTAGGAACTTTAATTTAATCATATGATGTATTTAATTTATTGATGGAGTTCAACTATAGGAGAGCTAGGATAAGGGGCATATTAGGGTGCCTTAGTCAATCCTCTACCCTAGGCCCAAGAGAAAATGCCATCACTCTAGGTCTCCTGTGGCCCTTGCCATCCATACGAGGGGGTGTAACTAGTGACAAATCCATAGCCAATCATTCCTCTACCCGAGGCCCAAGAGTGGATACCATCCCTCGTGGCCTCATGTGGCCATTTGCCATCCATTTGAGGGGGTGTACCTAGTGAGGAATCCATAGCCATTCCCCTCTTCCGTAACCACCCTTATCCTCCTTCCTATGATTAGAGTTCCTTAACATAATGGACAACTCAGGTAAGGGTTTGAGGAAACTGCAACAGGATGTCTGGAGCGTCCTTCCCTTCTAAGCCCAAGGGCGGGCATCCTTGCACCCCCTTGGCCTCATGGGACTGCCTTTTCGATCAAAAAATTGGATAGCCATATGGGTGAGATCAAACAGTTTACAAATCTTGCAGTAAGATGATTATGTGCCATCCCCCATGTGCCAAGAGTGAGAGCATGCACAATCAGTGAAAACTGTGTACCCCAGGTCATATATTAGTAATTGGGACCCACTAGCAGGGAGGCAAAGGACAAAAGTATGAAGTTACTGTCATATAGACTAAAAATCAAGCAAAGGTAGATGGTGAGAAATACCAAGATATAAAAAAGATTAGTGAAAAAAAAGAAACTGATATCTAGACCAAAGATATTTCCATAGCTGTCAACACCATGAGGTGGCATACTTAGAAGACAACCTCATAACAGTTTGTCCCTCGTATTCTCTTATTATCCCCACCATGATTGATTACATAAAACATATAAGAGTTACACATTATTGCATGTATTCTTCAAATAAAGGGTCACCAATATTAATATTATAAATTTATATTCATACATTATTCATAATTAAGAAATCATAAATAGGACCATTATTCATAAGCAAGAAATCATAAATGAGACCCACTATGCTGCTTATTCTTAGAACTGATACTTCATACCAATTTGCAGATAATAGTCAGATTTTGTATGCTTGAATGAGATCGCTGTAAGAAAGACATGATTTGTTTGATACCTTCCTTGAATGCTTATCCTTGGATACATATACCTCTTCCTTGCAGTGGAAAATTAATGCCCTTTCCAAGGTCATATCCCTTCAGAACTGTTGCTTCCCTTCATTTATACAAATCACATCTCTTCCTTTAATCGCACTTTTGTTAATATTAATTAAATTGCACCTTGCTACCTTTTGGAAAGTAGTCACTAAACATATTGCTGCTTTACTAATATATATTTCTTTAGTGGATTGGTCATTACATTTTTTTTTGTCGGTAAATTATTTTCTTTATTATTAGTAAATAAAAGATTCATTACCTAATATATAATATTAAAATAAAAGTCTCTGCTGAAACACCCTACCCCTTATGTCTGCAGACGAACCAGAAGAAACATATACATTTTCATAGTAATACTCACAACTATCTGCATATACACAACTATCTACAATGACACCAAAATGGCGGTCTATCCTCACCACCCAACACAGAACAAAAACCAGAGCCCATTTTCCATAACTATACAGATAGCATCATAAAAAAACAAAATTGGGCTTGAAACACAAACGATCATATAAAAACCCGGTGCATGTTTGAAAATAGAACAAAAATTGGTGATGAACCACCCTTGCTCAGCCCCAATGGCCATGCCCTCGTCCAGAAACCACGCCACGCCCTTGTACATGGCAACCTCGACCTCTGCCAACTTTCTGAGATGACATTTCTCTTCAGTAGTCAGCCAATTTGAATTTGAATTGGCTCTTTTCCATCTACTCCTTGGGTACTCCAGCAGCCATCACTATGGTATTCCCAGTCATGGACATAGTCCAATATATAGCCCCAATACTTTTTGGGTTCTGCTTTCCGCTCAAATTTGTTGTCCAGTGTCCTCCAAAGAAGAATCGGATGCACATGTCGAGGAAAACTGAGCATACAAATTCAATCCCCTCTGGCTACAACAAAACCATGGCCGGATTCCACCAATTCCAATATTTCATCAAGTCCAACCCTCCATTCCGCAAGGACACAACGCTCAACAACCCCTTTCACTTCGGCTCTCAAACCACATTCCAAACCCCAGGCACAAAACAATGAAGAGATATCTGTATTGCTCCTGTACTTGAATTTCGACACCACAAAGTCAATACCAAACAAAGCTTGCACCAGAATGAGGGAGAATGGATCATTGGTTACAAATACAATTTTTAGCTCCTCAGAAATTGGTGCCCAAAACAACATTTGTTGTTTGGTGGTTTGAAACTGAAGTTTGCTTCCATTGTGTAGATACCACCTTGCTCCGTCAAGACCTCAACACCAAACTTGAAACACACACCACTATGAAAATAACCAAGAAATATCTTGAACAACACATAAGTACTGCCTGCAATAAATTCCCTGCCAAAAAATCAATGTAATGCTCTGGTTCGTGTGTGACGTCCGCCCAAATCAACTGCAGGACACCAGCATACAATTTCATCTTGACCACCTTTTATTGGCTAACCAAACCTCCGCCAAATCAAATTCAAATTTGTCCGCAAAGAACATTGTTATTTTTGACAAGGAGTCCGCTAAGCAATTACCTTAAATTTTTTTAAATATTGCAAGTTTCTTATGAATAACAATGATCACTTTGTCAAGGCGCCACACTTGTGCATGCCCATTTGCAATTGTGTTCACTATCACCTGTGAATTCCCTTCCAAATGTAGTTGCTCACTCGTAATTTGGATGCCAAATCAACCACTAGTGAGGTTGCTTCAGCTTCAGCGTCATTATTTGTTCATTCCACAAGCTTCTTTGTTTCTATTGCAAGGATGTTACCATCTGAATCCCAAGCCACACACCCAGCACCTGAAGGGCCTGGGTTGCCCTTTGACACCCCATCAAAATTTACCTTTACCCATCCACTATCCAGCTTACTCCAGTTCACTTCACTCATACTCTTGGGGACACGATGAACCCTCAACTGCCCAATAACGGGCAAGGATCGGTCATTATATTAGTTTGCCATCTTATCTCTGAATTGCACTTCTTTGGAGAACAAATCGCTGTATATTAGTTTACCTGAAACTTGCATGTTAAATTGGTTTTGGAGAACAAATTGTAATGTTCCTTGATAAACATACCCCTGTCTATCATCATAGGCTATAGCACAAGGACTTCATGTCGATGCAGAGTTATTGTCTTGTCACATTAATTTTCTGGATCTGAATCTTCAGAAAATCGTGAGGTCTAATAAATAAGATGATTTTCTGATAAATGATGACTATTTAGGTATTTCTCATGTCGGGGACATGACAGTTTATGTGCTATGGTAGTATTTTATTTATTATTTATTATCACAATTAGCTGTTGCATATATAAAGATGTTGCTTGTTATGGCCCTGATGCATTTGTCCATTGACCTGCCCCCACCTAAATTCCAAGATGATGTGGGTTATAGATACTTGAATACACCTTTTGGCTCAAAATGGTTTGTTATAGGCAATTTTTGTCTATTGGACCATGCTTCCATGTCATACCACAGATAACAGATTGAACGGAAAAACTTAGATCATGTTAACTTTTCACCTATCAAAATCAAAATTTATGTTGTTTGTATTCAATTTCTTTTTCGTCTGGATCCAGTAGCTAATACAGACATTTTAATCTGGATATTCATAGGTAATAGGAATTTTAACTTTTACACATATGCTTGACAGATTGAGCCTCAACTTCGGGGTGGGAAAAATGTTTTAATTGCAGCTCATGGAAATTCTCTGCGGGCTATAATAATGTATCTGGACAAGCTTACATCCGAGGAGGTAAATTGATGGTTTAACATGCCTGTGCACTTTGAGGCAACAAATTCGTTAGCAATTTCTTTTGTTTTTTTTACTTTTTGTGATTTTGGCTGTTGGAATCGATCTGAAGTGTTGCTTTTGCACAGGTTATAAACCTTGAACTATCAACTGGAATCCCCATGCTTTACATTGTTAAGGAAGGCAAATTTATTAGACGGGGAAGTCCTATTGCACCTTCAGAGGCAGGAGTCTATGCATTTACCAGGGTATGATACAAATCTATGTATAAATAGGTTGCATTCTATTGACTCGTACTCTGTTATTTTCTGTCTTAAATTTGTGACTGAGCAATAATGAAGAATAGTCCCGAGGCAGCCAAAAATCTGACTTGGCTTTATATTACTTGTATTTCATCAATATAGAATTATTGTTGAATTGGATTTCATAATCTCATAAGAAATTTAATGCAATGCTAACTCGTATTGTGCAGAATTTGGCTCTCTATAGGCAAAAGCTGGATAATATGCTACATTGATGTTTTGATCAGGTCGTACAGAAGTGCAGTCATTTTAAACATTGTTAGCAAACAGGGCAGAATTTATAAGTCGACAAAAATTTGCCCATGAATTTGGTATTAGATTTTTCACGCTGTTATCTTTTTCTTTGTAGGTATTATGGCTTTTCATCCGTATACATTCTTTAGAAACAATCCACTAATAAAGCATGTTCGACCTAAATATATGATTAGAACTGAATGTTCACAAGAGTGAACAACAAATCCTTTGTCATTATTATCATAAGCATAAAAGTAGATGGAGCAAGTCAAAAGTTCTACTAGGTTTCCTGGATTTCAGCATTATTTTGAGTGGGTATTGTAACTTACTCTACTATACTAGATGTACTGTCATTTGAGGCAGGGTGCCATGTCCGAGTTGGAGAAGTATTGTATATTAAGAGAACTTTGTATCCATGCATTGCACTGGTATGACTCGAAGCAATACTTGAGATTATATTGGAGATTGGCATTTATGCTTTTGATTTAAATTAGACAAATGTTTCAGACATATAGGAAGATTGGTATATTGGAATTTGCCCATCACTTAAGCGCAGGCTTTGCAGAGGATCGCCATATAAAAATGTTAACACCATTATAAGCCTGCATTAAATTAGTGAACACGCAAGAGTAAATGTAGACTTGTAATTTATATACATTAAGGTTAAACTAAGTGAACATGCGAGAGTACATGTAGACTTTTAATTTCTCCGAGTTGATTTTCTTTCCTTGTAAGCTTTGCAGATCATATTGTCCTCAAGTTAATTCTCCATTGCCCTTCGGTCCATAGCGCAAATAGCACTGCATAATTGTCATAGTACAAATAAATACCCAGAAGCATACCAGTTTCATTCCAAAGAGAACGAGTATCCCATTTACTTCCCCATGGTTTTCATAATTGACCAGAAATTTTTGATACAAATTTCTGCAGTAAAGAAGAACTTACAATATTGTTTCATCGAGCTTTTGTTGTCCTCTATTGATTTCCCAGATTTTGTAGCTTCCTTGAAAAGTTAAACGAAAATTAACATCAACTCATAACCCCAACAATCTCGTGCCCCATATTTGTGTGTTTTGCAAGTTTCTAGGTACCAAGCTTCTGATGCTTGATAGGCCACGGATGAAAATTATGTTTTTGTGTTCACAAACTATTACTCTAGCTTGACTCATGGCTAGAACTATTCTTTGAGCCCAGAGTCTATGATGATATCTAATTTGAACTATTTGGTTAATAATTAATTGAATATGTTACTATTTTTTGAGCCCAGAGTCTATGATGATATCTAATTTGAACTATTTGGTTAATAATTAATTGAATATGTTATAGATTTTACCATGTATAGGAGAACAAATGGTATTTGGAACTTGTTTTGATGGCTACTTTTAATGTCCTTTAAACCAATCTGGGTTGTATCATTGAAGACGGTAATTGTTGCTGTTATTGCCATCCTTGCCTTCTATGACCTTTTAAGCCTTCAATAGTGTCAGGCTGTAAAATGTTTGCATTTTGAAATCCTCTTTATTCTTCTGACATTTCCTTCCGCAGTGTCTCTTTGTAAAATGTCCTGCCAGGAATTGTCATTCCTTCTGAAATCTTCCCTTCTTCATGTTCCGAGAATTCGCAAGTACCTTGTAAAAAACGATCTAGTCATTTATGAACATAGGAGTGAAATAGAAATGAAATGATGTACACTTTTTATATCCATGTTAGAAGTGTCAAACTGTTCGTGATTACTATTGGGTTCAAACCTGATATTTTCTACTTTAAAAAGAAAATAATTAAAATTTTTAATAGCTGCCCATGACAGCTCGTGTGCTCATTTCATATACTTTTAATGTAACTAAAGACCAAATTGGTCCATGGGACCTGGCACTATATAAAAACAAAATTTTATTAAAGGTTTACTATTTTTTTGTTGTGACTATCATCCTTGTCTATGAGCGAAGTTGTCATTGCCATCTTTGTGTTTTATTTGTTCTTTTAACTTTTTAATGTCCGTTTGTGAAATGCCATCCTGAGAATTACCTTTGAACATGCAATCCGCATCTTTCTTCTAGGCTAGTTCTGACTTTACCCCGGTACATGGTACCTTATGTGAAAAAAAGTTGTGATTAAACTATGGCAGTCATTCATAAGCAAAGGAGTGAAGACAAATTAAAGAATATTTAATTAGAACTATATATTAATATTATAGTAAAATGTTTAGATCACAAAATCATGCCTTAATCTTCATATTTAAGTATAGTTCTCAAATGGCTACACAACGAAGGTACATAAAACGCAATCCTAAAGTGGAAGCACCTGGCTAATTCACAAAGTTCAAAATTTGTCATCCTAAACATAAATATAAGCATAACTAAACACCAGAAACTGTAATACCAGGAGTGTAAAATTAATTTAAGTTTTACGCTAGAAGACAACTAGTGGGTGTGTACAGTTAGCTAAAACACAATCTATAAACCAGAAAAGTTAAATCATCAAGCCATCAGCTCCCTAGAGACTTGCAGCCCGGCCCTATTATGACACATCTCACTAGGCACATGCAGCCCCAAGCCTTAGAAACATAATTCCTTCGAGGCATAATCTATACGTTAGATATGTTCATGTTAGAAGCTACAACAAAAATGTAACTCTTTGCTAGGGAACTCAAGAGAGATTAACTTAAAATATGTTATTAAGTTTGGTAAATAATTTTTAAAAAAAAGTTTACATACAAGATAAACATCAATGCGGAAGCAATTACCATTTACTCACATTAATACAACAACCAACACAGATTATAAAACTCGAGAGTCCCATGACGTAGAATTATTTAAAAACAAAACTAATTTAAAAAAACATCAACAAAAGATTTCATAACATAAATATTACAATTACATCTTACATCAATAAATACAATTTTCATGGACATCCATGAAACCTACATAAACTTACATCCACTGCACATGTTGCAGGGTATGTGGTAATCACTCTAACAATAATAATACAATGTCCAAATTAGGTATCACATGCGATACTCTAATACAAGATTACAATAATGAAGATATGAATAAAACCACCAATGAAGAGTCACAAGGAAACCAATTGCAGAAGCACTATCAAGCACCGACACTAAGACGTCAAATCTCAAATGGTAAAGAATCACTACCACTCGTCCATGTAGAACCACAAAGGTCTACTTCATCGTGTTGAGGAGATAACAACAAACTCCACTCGGATAACCAATACCAAAGTAAGGATAAAACCACTAAGCAAAGAGATCCTGAAAGCTCTTTAACTCAAGCTGTACAAAATATAGTGATAGGTAAGATTCACTAATCCAGAGGCAATCGACACATGTAGAATAACTATGGAGGAGACTCAGGCTACAAACTATGGGAGTGTCATCACATGAACAACTACTTGAGTTACTCTGGACTGGTCTCTCTTTAGACCCTAGACCCTCAACTGTCTATCATGTTGAGTTATCTTGAATTGGCCACTCTGGACCTTGGACCCTCAACATGACCCATGTAGAACCAGAATATCCTCTCATGAAGACGAAGAATTCTAATCATACCTACTCTTTAGGTATCATCCCATTCTCATCCTTAGCCTATGCAAGCACTCAAGGCATGAGTGAGACATCAATGATCAATCTTGTATTTAATATTATCTCCAAATTTTATTATTAGGTTATCACTTATTAATCAACTTACGATAGGTTACCCTAGTACTGGCCTCTTTGAGCCCCAGACCCCTATTGTAAGCCACTCCCCTAAAATGCACCTATTTAACCTCCCCTACGCTCACAAATCTCACATAGATCGAATTAGGTATACAACTAGGTAATCTCAGATCTAGTTTCACACATAAGAAACCAAAATGATTACAAAGGTACCATAAACAGAATACAAAGCAACATGAGCCCATATGGTCGAGTTAGGTGATGATCAGAATACACACACACACATCAAAACATAATGTTGAAATCATGTACAACCGACAATTACCCTTAGCCTATGTTTTCCCCCTAGGTCTTCTAGTGTCTGATAACACATTAAGCAAAGGAAGACACTATAGGAATGACAAATAAAACACACACATCATAGAAAGCTGAAATTGAGTCATAAACATTTAAATTCATAATCAACTTCCATGTAGAAAAACACATTAACCTACTAAGAGAATCTTAGCATAACATCACAACAATGCCATAATTAAATAACATTCACTATATACGTTCTATGAATTTCGACAGAGTAAAATGCCCAATTTCAATAGATGCACTTCAATGTCCAATAATTGATCATTAAAAGATTAGTCTAAATGATGTAGGAAAGCCTATAAAACCTACTGCATAAATATATTGGTTTATTTCGAATGCATAACTCGTTTGAAATAATCAACATGAAATTAGAAATAAACAATTCACATTTGACAAATATAATTTACATATAATTTAATCTATGATCAGACCAACCCTTAATTCCTCATAAATTACCAATCTATATAACGAATGTCTTTTAACTAAATATCAATTACTTATAACTAATATTTAATTAAATCTATTAAACAAAATTAAAATAAGATTTGATTTAATTAAATTAAAAACATAATTTTTAATTAAACCAAAATCAATAAATAAATTTATTTAAACTTAATCAATAAGCAAATTTAATTAAACTAAATTAATAAATAAAATTTAATTAAACTAAATTAATAATGAAATTTTAAAATAAAATAAAATATAAATAAAAAATTAAATTAAAATACTTTGGGGAGCGGCGGGGAAGGGGGCGGGCTCGGCCCCACACCCCAACACCCACCGTTGCGCATTGTACCTTTATGGTACTGTCGCCGCGCAGTCCTAAGGGGCTGCGCACGCCAGCACCCTAGGACTGCCGTGTTAGTCCCCTAGGGGGCTGTGCACGGCAGGGCCCATGGGGCCAGTGTGCAGTCCCATGGGACCTGCACACAGCCCAAGGGCCTAAAAATAATTTTATTTTTTTTCAAATTTAAAAAAAAAACTTTTTACATTTCCAAAGCACAAATATATATATACTTATTTTATTTTTTAATATTTTAGAAAATAATAAAAAATCTCAAGGAATATAAATTTATTAATATTTTTTAACAACAATCACACACAAGAATACTGATTAGAATATATACCTTTTTTTAAAAGGATTATATATATTTAATCAAAACACATAACACTTAAAATCTGCCTTGACTTTTTTTTTGACTGGTTTAATTTTTGACTGTGTATTTTTTTCCAGAATGATAATTTTTAGCCAGAATTGGGTTTTTTTTTTAAATTTGATTTTTTTTCCAATGGAGATTTATTTTCTCTCAGCATTATAGTTAGACTATAATCTAGGATTCATTTATCGATTTCTAGGAGATCTATGAGAAATCTTCCAATGAAATTTTGTTAGCATAACATTACTATGCTAAATTTTAATAAAAAAAAGAAATCAACTAATCTAGGGTTTTCTAAATACCCATAATAAAAGAAAACACAGATCTATCTATTGAGATACACTAGAATTCACACAAACAAAGAAAGCTAGATAAATGCAAAACAAAACTAACAAGCATGATTTCAAAGCCTACCTTGGATCCAAAGTAAGAAACTGAAATTGAAAACCTTTGAAGATTTGTAGACCAGAATTTATCTGAGGATAGATTCAATCTGCAGATCTGAATCTATGAAGAACACAACACCAAGAATTCCAAATGCACAATGTAGCCAAAACAACAAGAAATCACAACCAAATTCTCCAAAATCCAAAGCACACAAGCTCTCCCAGAATTCTCCTCCAAAACCTATTTAATCTCTAAAATGAATGCAATTTTCCCTAATAGAGATTCAATTCCCCCTTTGCATGCAAACCTAAAGATAACTCAACAACTAACTCCCACATCAACTCTAAATCAGAAATTGAAAATAAATCACAATTAAATAATTTAAAATAACTTTATATGCACAACTTGACTTGACTTTTTGAAACAGGTTGATAACTTTTGAAAATAATTTACTTTTCAATAATGCACATGTTTATAATTAAAATTCGTATTAAATAGATTAAATATTTAAAGCATCCTAATACCATGCAATTAAATATTTAATTATTTAATAAAGTACACAAGCATAATTAAATCTAGTTTTCAATTAAATAATCAATTAAATCCAAATATTTGATTATTTAACTTTTAATTAAATTTTCTCAAATAAACTTAGGAATATGATTAATATTAAATTTCAACTATAATCATTAATCAATAAATCACATAAAATCACCCACATAAGAAATAAATCAACTGAAATCAAACAGAGTAAAACCAAACAAACTCAAGAGAAGGGATCCACGAATCCATGTCAACTAGACAAATTCAGGTAGGGTAGTCAAACTGATACTTGTCCAATCCTAGGACAATTAGGCTTAGGTTAGGGTTTTGGGTCTGTATATTATCTCCCCTCTTTACCATTGAGATGAATGTTTATGGGCACGCTCACTCCTGCCAATTCAAGGAAGACGATGCCCTGAACTTGCAAACCTGACATCACAAGATGAAGCATGTACATCTAATATATATATATATATATATATATATATATATATATATATATATATATATATATATATATATATAAAAGACAATGATAAGGTACAATCAGACGTGTGGATCTTGACTATGCAAGTAACTACACCTCCGTCCTCTATCACACAAACACACCAAACATATAACCAGACATGATAACCATACACATGCAAGTATGAGGTCAGTAATATCATAAACCAATATAAAGCATACAACATAACATCATGATAATATCATCATCTAATCTATGCAATCAAATGATAAAAACATAATAATCGATAATCCAGAATCATCATTTATTGAAATAATAATTAATCACATGAAAAGTGACCTAAAAGAATTTGGCCAAACAACTGAAATACAAGCTTAAAAGAGTACGACAACTGCAAACAAAAAACAAACTATGGGTGGGTACTACATCCACCCCCTTAGGATAAGGCTTACTCCTAGAAGCCTGGAACAAATAGGGATATAAGTCCCATAAAACTCACTGCACTGAAAAGAAAACTAAACCAAGGATCATTGAATAGGTCCTTTCGGACCCTTCCCTGCCTTGGGGTTTGAACACTGAGGATTGTTCCCTACTGCAAAGGCCCTATGAGATTTACCTGCATCACCAACTGTAGGCTCAGAAGTTGCCGGCCTCTGTCCTGAAAACTGTGTCGATCGATTAGGACAATTGACAACAATGTGGCCATGCTGCCCATAAGAATAACAACTGCCTTTACTACCACCTCTCCCAGCTAAAGGTGCTCTAGACTACAAGAAACTACCTCCACCAAAATCCTGATGTGAACTCTAAGCTGGATGATCATCCCGATTGCGCATACTACATTGACAATTATGATAGTTCCCTGATTGAGAACCACCACTATTACCATGGAAGAATTTCTTGTTCTATTGATCCTGATTACCATTTGAAAAGGTAGAAGGGTTTTGAAAATTCCCATTCTTCTAAGACTGATTACCCTTGGAACCACTAGGCTGAACACCTCTTTGACCACTATGACCCAACGCTAAATTTGCCTCTATAAGAGTAGCTTTAATGACCACCTCCCTGAGGGTCTTAGGCTCAAAGAGTCTAACATCCCCAACTATGCGAGCATTAAGCCCCCTCACAAAGTGCTGAACTAGGAGAGCTGTATCCTGTTTGAAGCCAACATACTGCTTGAGCTTGAAAAATCGACGCTCATACTTTCCCACTGATAAGGTCAACTATCTTAGGTTGTGGAATTCATCTACTCTCTGCTGCCTCCACTAATATGAGAGGAAGCACTCTCGAAAGTTCTCAAGGAACAACTCCCAAGTGATAGTATCCATCTGAAGCCCTAGCTTCTCCTCCTCTATCTTCCACCATACAGCTGCAAAATCAGTAAGCTGCATCACTGCAAACTTGACTTTAGTATTGCTACTAAAGGGATGCATAGCGAAACTGCACTCTAAGGCTATAAGCCAAGTCTCTGCCTCTAATCCAGTTCCTTTCCCATCAAAGGGAATAGGTCGCCCTCTCATCAGATCCCTCATGTGATTAGCTGCCACCACTATAGGATCAATTGTGAAGTTCCTCCTTGGATGACTCCTAGACCTCTCCCTTACCCTCTCTTCTTTGTGAGAGTGATGAGAAATAACCTGCTCCACCCTAACCTGCTTAGGACCAAGACGATTTAGAATCACTTGCAAGAGCTGTCTCATGTTTGGTCCATCAAACTCACCCTGACGATCCTCTCTTTGATCATCTCTAGACATCTGGTGGTGACTCTCCTGACTGACACTCATAGAAGGGCTATGTTGTCTACCCCTTCCATAGTTACCAGAACGACCTCTACCATGACCTCTAGCAACTCTAGTCTCAGGCATGATTTCTGCATCATACAGAGATCCAAACAACATCTCACAACATAGCTAGAAACAAAAACAAAAGAAAACATAATTACAAAACAATAGTCTGAAAGCAATAATGTTTTATGTTTATGTTTAGTTTCAAGTTTAAACTACACAAAGCCTAATGAGCGTACATACCCAGAGTTCCCAGTGTAGAAACTCCACTCTGATACCAAATGTAATGCCCTACCAGGGAACCCAATAGAGATTAACCTAAAACATGCTACTAAGTTTGGTAAATAATTTTTTAAAAAAAGTTTACATATAAGATAAACATCAATGTGGAAGCAATTACCATTTACTCACATTAATACAACAACCAACATAGATTACAAAACTCGAGGGTCCCATGACATAAAATTACTTAAGAACAAAACTAATCTAAAAAAATATCAACAAAAGATTTCATAACATAAATATTACAATTACATCTTACATCAATAAATACAATCCTCATGGACATCCATGAAACCTACATAAACTCACATCCACTGCACATGTCACAGGGTATGTGATAATCACTCTAACAATAATAATACAATGTCCAAATTAGGTATCACATGCGATACTCTAATACAAGATTACAATAATGAAAATATGAATAAAATCACCAATGAAGAATCACAAGAAAACCAACTGCAGAAGTACCATCAAGCACCGGCACCAGGACGCCGAATCTCAAATGGTAAAGAATCACTATAACCCGTCCATGTATAACCATAAAGGTCTACCCCACCGTGCTGAGGAGATAACAAAAAACTCCACTCGGATAACCAATACCAAAGTAAGGATAAAACCACCAAGCAAGGAGATCCTGAAAGCTCTCTAACTCAAGGTGTACAAAATATAGTGATAGGTAAGACTCACTAATTTAGAGGCAATTGACACATGTAGAATAACTATGGAGGAGACTTAGGCTACAAACTATGGGAGTGTCATCACATGAAAAACTACTTGAGTTACCCTGGACTGGTCTCTCTCTAGACCCCGGACCCTCAAGCGTCTATTAGGTTGAGTTACCCTGGACTGGCCACTCTAGACCCCAGACCCTCAACATGACCCTTGCGGAACCAGAATACCCTCTCATGAAGACGAGGAATTCTAATCATGCCTACTCTCTAGGTATCATCCCATTCTCATCCTTAGCCTATGCAAGCACTCAAGGCATGGGTGCGGCATCAATGATCAATCTTGTATTTAATATTATCTCCAAGTTTTATTATTAGGTTATCACTTATTAATCAACTTACGATAGGTTACCCTAGTATTGGCCTCTTCGAGCCCCAGACCCCTATTGTAAGCCACTCCCCTAAAATGTACCTATTTAACCTCCCCTAGGCTCACAAATCTCACATAGATCGAATCAGGTATACAACTAGGTAATCCCAGATCCAGTTTCACACACAAGAAATCGAAATGATTACAAAGATACCATAAATAGAATACAAAGCAACATGAGCCCATATGGTCAAGTCAGGTGAAGATCGGAATACACACACACACACATCAAAACATAATGTTGAAATCATGTACAACCGACAATTACCCCCGATCTCTATTTTTCCCATAGGTCTTCTAGTGCTCGATAACACATTAAGCAAAAGAAGACACTACAAGAATGACAAATAAAACACTCACATCATAGAAAGCTGAAATTGAGTCATAAACATTTAAATTCATAATCAACTTCCATGTAGAAAAATATATTAACCTACTAAGAGAATCTTAGCATAACATCACAACAATGCCATACTTAAATAACATTCACTATATACGTTCTATGAATTTCGACAGAGTAAAATGCCCAATTTCAGTAGATGCACTTCAATTTCCAATAATTGATCATTAAAAGATTAGTCTAAATGATGTAGGAAAGCCTATTAAACCTACTGTATAAATATATGGGGATATTTCGAATGCATAACTCATTTGAAATAATCAACATGAAATTAGAAATAAACAATTCACATTTAACAAATATAATTTACATATAATTTAATCTATGATTAGACCAACCCTTAATTCCTCATAAATTACCAATCTATATAACGAATGTCTTTTAACTAAATATCAATTACTTATAACTAATATTTAATTAAATCTATTAAACAAAATTAAAATAAGATTTGATTTAATTAAATTAAAAACATAATTTTTAATTAAACCAAAATCAATAAACAAATTTATCTAAACTAAATTAATAAGCAAATTTAATTAAACTAAATTAATAAGCAAATTTAATTAAACTAAATTAATAAATAAAATTTAATTAAACTAAATTAATAATAAAATTTTAAAATAAAATAAAATATAAATAAAAAATTAAATTTATATATAATCTCTATTACAAGATTGTACCAGCACTCCACATTGCAACACCCACCGCTACGCATGGTACCTTTATGGTACTGCCGCTGCGTAGTCCTAAGGGGCTGCACATTATAGTACCCTGGGACTGCCATGTCAGTCCCCTTGGGGGCTGCGCACGATAGGGCCCATGGGGCCTGTGCGCAGTCCCATGGGACCTGCACACGACCTAACGGCCTAAAAATAATTTTATTTTTAAAATTTTTTTTATATATATTTTTAAAAACTTTTACATTTCCAAAGCACAAATATAAATATATATATATATATATATATATATATATATATATATATATATATATATATATATATATATATATATATATATATATATATATATATACTTATTTTATTTTTTAATATTTTAGAAAATAATAAAAAATCTCAGGGAATATAAATTTATTATTTTTTTTAACAACAATCACACACAAGAATATTGATTAGAATATATACCTTTTTTTTAAAAGGGTTATATATATTTAATCAAAATACATAACACTTAAAATCTGCCTTGATGTGTATTTTTTTTCCAGAATGATAATTTTTAACCAAATTTGGGTTTTTTTTTACAAATTGATTTTCTTTCCAATGGGGATTTATTTTCTCTCTGCATTATAGTTAGACTATAATCTAGGATTCATTTATCGATTTCTAGGAGATCTATGAGAAATCTTCCAATGAAATTTTGCCAGCATAACATTACTATGCTAAATTTTAATAAACAAAAGAAATCAACTAATCTAGGGTTTTCTAAATACCTAGAATAAAAGAAAATAGAAATCTATCTATTGAGATACACTAGAATTCACGCAAACAAATAAAGTTAGATAAATGCAAAATAAAACTAACAGGCAGGATTTCAAAGCCTACCTTGGATCCAAAGCAAGAAACTAAAATTGAAAACCTTTGAAGATCTGTAGACCAGAATTCCTCTGAGGATAGATTCAACTTGTAGATCTGAATCTTTGAAGAACGCAACACCAAGAATTCTAGATGCACAATGTAGCCAAAACAACAAGAAATCACAACAACCAAATTCTCCAAAATCCAAAGCACACAAACTCTCCTAGAATTATCCTCCAAAACCTGTCTAATCTCTAAAATGAATGCAATTTTCCCTAATAGAGATTCAATTCCCCCTTTCCATGCAACCCTAAAGATAACTCAACAACTAACTCCCACATCAACTCCAAATCAGAAATTGAAAATAAATCACAATTAAATAATTTAAAATAACTTTATATGCACAACTCAACTTGACTTTTTGAAACAGGTTGATAACTTTTGAAAACAATTCACTTTTCAATAATGCACATGTTTATAATTACATTTCATATTAAATAGATTAAATATTTAAAGCATCTTAAAACCATGCAATTAAATAATTAATTATTTAATAAAGTACACAAGCATAATTAATACTAACTTTCAATTAAATAATCAATTAAATCCAAATATTCAATTATTTAAATTTTAATTAAATTTTCTCAAATAAACTTAGGAATATGATTAATATTAAATTTTAACTATAATCATTAATCAATAAATCACAGAAAATCACCCACATAAGAAATAAATCAACTGAAATCAAACAGAGTAAAACCAAGAAAACTCAGGAGAAGGGATCCACGAATCCATGTCAACTAGGTGAATTTGGGTAGGGTAGTCAAACCGATACTTGTCCAAGCCTAGGACAATTAGGCTTAGGTTAGGGTTTTGGGTCCGTGTATTATCTCCCCTCTTTACCATTGAGATGAATGTTTATGGGCACGCTCACTCCTGCCAATTTAGGGAAGATGATGCCCTATACTTGCAAACTTGACATCACAAGATGAAGCAAGTACATCCAATATATATAACAAAAAATGATAGGGTACAGTCGGACGTGTGGATCTTGACTATGCAAGTAACTACGCCTCCGTCCTCTACCACACAAACACACCAAACATATGCACACATATGATAACTATACACATGCAAGTATGAGGTCAGTAACATCATAAACCAATATAAAACATAAAACATAACATCATGATAATATCATCATCTAATCTATGCAATCACATGATAAAAACATAATAATCAATAATCCAGAATCATTATTTATTGAAATAATAATTGATCACATGAAAAGTGACCTAAAAGAATTCGGCCAAACAACTGAAATACAAGCCTACAAGTGTACAACAACGGCAAACAAATAGTAACCTTTAAGAATCATTCATTGACAAAGTTTTTAAGATTTTGAGGGCATAACAATTGCCAAACCTAAGGAGAATAACATCATCTCCTTCCAACGACTCTTGCACGACAACCTTGAATTTGGAACAAACAAATACATGGGTACACAACACTATAAAGGACATTGCAATCTTGCATGGTCTGTACCATTGTGTAACTGTGGTCATTGTGTGGTGGCGTATTAGAAAGACAATCAAAGGCCTCCCACCCATTTTAAGAGACTCATCCCTAAATGGGTGTTACTTGACATTCGCTGGTCGTCATGTGTGGTTTTACTCAAGGCCATGTTCAATATAATATATTAAATAATATAATATGGTACTATAATTTTACATGTAACATTTTTACTTCATAGTTTCTATTACAACATAAATTTTATACGATACAAATTAATTTGTGTGTTAAAAATAGAATGGATAAATATTCTCTCAATAAATGGTGATAAAAGTAAACTTTCCATTTATTCAAATTTATATAAAATCTATATTGTTACCAATGTCATTTTATTAATGTCGTCCTATTTCTTATTTATATTTGTATTATAATAATCTTCTATAGTTTATTTTAAATATTAAAATTGTAAAAATTGAGTTAAATTATAGTAATATAAGATACTATAATAATAATTTTTCCTATACATTATAATTATGAAATGGTAGATTAGTTTTTTTTTTATAATATATTAGTTTTTATTTTATATCTATAATTAATATTAATATTCTATATATAAATAGTTGTCAAATTTGAAATTTTTATTTGTGATGATTTTTTTTAAAATGAAAAAAATTATAATTTAAATATAAAAATTAGATATAAGTAATTAATTTTAAGAAATTAGAATACAAAATTTGTATTAGGAAAAAATGAAAAATAAATGTAAATAAAACAAAAATTAAATATTTTTGCATGTAGCAAACATAACTTAAAGTAAAATAAACTAATTTTAAGGTAAATAAAATAATTTCAATTAATTTCTCTACATTTCTTTAGATAGAGTTATTAGGAAATGTATAATAGTACTATTTATTAAAATAAAATAAAAATATTAAATCATGATATATAATTGTTATATATGTTTTATAAAAAACCATTCTAGCATACATTCACAAGGAAGATATGTCATTCAAAACAATGATAAGGTACATTTAAACCATAAATATCAATTTAAACATTCTTATGTTTTTTACATTCCCACATATGTCTAAGAGTAGAAATTTTGGGGTTCAAAAGTGTATAAATTTAACAATTATTCAAAATGAACTTGTATTTTTTGAAAATGTAACATGTTCACAGTATTGCATCTACTTTTAGAATGTAGACATGCTATTATACATTAGAATATTCCATTTTATGTGAATCAATGTCTTCTTTAGGCTTGGCATAAGTTTGTATTTATCAATATTAAGAGTGGGGCATTCAATTTGAGTACCAAAGGTATTCTCTCTATATAAGTGTTCTCTTCATTTTTTATATTTTAAGATTAAATTTCAAAAAGAACACTATTATGATATAAATTACTATGTTATCTTTCTAATTTTACAGTTTATTTTTAATATAAATATATTAACATCTTGATCTCTAATTAGTTTTAGTAGTGTCTTTATTTTTATCAAAAAGTATTTATTATTATTTTCACATTATTTTTAAAATTTCTCATCTAAATTAATTTTTTTTACATACCAACAGTCTAAGTTTCACTCTACAATGTTTCAAATTTATATTACTTTTCTCAACGCTCATTTAATTTTTAGGATATATCTATTTTTTAAAATTAGTAAAATATAATATATTCATAAACAATAAGTAAAAAATATCTACCATAAATTAGTTGATGTTAGCTAACATTCCACTATTGAAATTTATGATATAAATAAAAAAGGTCAATAATTTAAGGACATAGCATCTAACACTACATTTTTTTTAATAAAAATCTAACCACTATGTGTGCTCTCCTTATTTAATCATCTTAATCTCCACCGTTTTAAAAACAAAATCAAAACTATATTTTAATCATGTATTTTAAAATTTTGAATGTAAGCATTTTAAATTGCTCATAAAATCAACCTTTTACTAATCTTAAGAAAAGAATGACCATCCTCTTACCTAAATATACTTTGAATTTTATATAATGTCATGTACATTAGATTTGAGACCCCATGTAATTTTGTAACCATAACAAAGTTAAAGTTAAAATCAGCCTCTCTACCTGATATATTTATTAGAAATTTCAATCACATGGGAATGATAACTCCAAATCCCTTCTTTTTGACCTTTAGACTATTTAAATACATTTGTAAGCTCAAAGTTCAAACTTATGTTTTTTAAGCATTTGAATTTTAAATGCATATTGAAATTTAAGTTCTATACATTAGCTAAAATGATAATTATTGGTTGTAATAAATTATAAGAGTGTATGCATTCTTAACATTTGCATTTGTTAGTAGATCTATCAATTATATATGTATGTGATCATGTAATGTCCCCGCCAGGGAACCCATAAGGAATAGAGTCTTATGATCTAAATTGCAACTAATAATTTTTTTTCTAACATTACATTCATTAATACATTCCTTAAGGTTCCCTTAATGAATTCATTTACCAACATATTTGCAATACTACTCAAATCTGAATTCTATTTCTTTTCTTTTACTTTTACATTTCATAATTTAAGAGATAGGGTAAGAAGATAATATTTCATTAACAATTATATCCCTTACTTCCTAAATCAATTTCATTTCTCTTTCCTACACATTGAATAGCTATTCTTTACAATTTACATTTTAACCTTAACATAAGAAACATTTCCTTTCAATTTTAACATAGGAGAGATAGAGAAGATAATTCAATATTACACTTTACATTTCAATTTTGATCTTTCAAATAATATTCCTTGAAATAAACCCCTAGAACCATCCCTCCCGATTATATTGCTTTTCTTTTCAAATACAATTTCTGATAATGAATCTCATTACAATAACAACTACATGAATAGCCTGAAGAATTTACCAACATTTCTTTACATCTTCTTTTTCAATAATACACGATACAAAATAGAAAGATCTTTATCATTGCATGAAAAATGAAGCATCCAAGTCACGAACCACGAACAATACCTCGAAAGAGATTTTCTACCCAACCATGTGAAACTAGTGAAGTTCCACCCCCTATGCTAAGAGATAGAACCAAGATACTCACAAGACCCTAAGAAATCTAAGGCTTCACAAAACAATACTTCAACAAATACAAGACATAACAAAATATCACTTAACTATACACAAGGGTTAGGTTTCTAGCATACCCTCTAAGTGAGTGTCATCACATATCCTATTTATTGGGATCCTTCCTGGCAACCATGTAACCCCGGTCCCCCTTTTATGAATAGGGATCCATCCTGGCAGTTACACATGGTCCTGGTACTCCAACATGACTATGTGGACTTTATTATGTGTCTTTCATTATCTTTTGAATCCCCCTCCCAAGTTAATTTTAAGGTTATCACTTGATTACAAACTCACCCATAGGATCTCTTGGCAACCACTTTGGGTCCCGACACCTATGGTGAGCCACTCACCTAGGGTATCTAGTCCCCTACCCAAAACATGAAAAAATAATTGTAATACTTCAAATGCTTTATTTCAAAGGTTTAGGAAACTCTCCTGTGTACTTAGACCACCAGGACGAGCCCTAACCTTAACCATAAACAACATAAGAATAGTACAAGGATGTCACATACTCAAGATACCTTAAGTACAACATTATGATCAACTTCAAGCAATAAAATGAACATTCAAAGAGGTACAAAGATGCAGACAGAGACCAGGATCAAGGTTAAAGATACAAACCAAACCCCAAGCCAAACAGTTACCCAACACTGAAATCCATGACTCCAAAGTTTCCAGAATAGGCCCAAATAGAAAATAAAAGTAATATAAATTATAAAATAATAAATATTGATGGGGAAAAGATTGAACTATAAAATAATGAACCTGTAGGGACCTATGAATCAAGGGAGAAGACAAAGTAATCTTGTCTTAGAAAGGTGGCAAGATATTACATATTTAAGCATTAATGAATCTTCTCTTGTAGGTTGACTACAAGAGGGATATAGATCAAAATAGGAGTAAAACTTAGTTTTAGATGTGTCCTAGTCATTTGAATCATACGAGACCCTTTATCTCTATGAGTTTAGAGATTGTCTCAGAGATCTATGCATGACTATTTCTAGAAACATATGTATGACTGTCATAAAAATACAATCTCGATGCAGTGAACATGACTTTGTTTTGCACCGTTAGATTTTGTTAATTTTCACATATGTTGGATAAAACCTAATTGCACACATTCTCACTAGAGAGATTTTCATAATAAGGTTAGGTTCAAAAGTTATTTACAACAGAGTATGCGTATAGGAAAATAAACCAGAACACTTTATTCGTTTCCAATTAACATATTTTTTTCATTGTCATCCTAATTACAAATCATTTCACAAAAAAAACTTTTCAGACCATATGAAAAATATAAATATTTAAGAACACACACACACATACACACATATACATATTCACATACAATAAGATGATTTCCTTGGTTCCAGACCCTACCTAGAGTCCTGCAGAGAAAATTCACAATGATTGGAGCACACCTCTGCAAGTCCTCCAAACCTTAAGTGAGATGGTAGCCTCCTGGATGAAGTCTCCTTTGGAAACCAATCCTCTTCTCCTTCCTTAGACAATTCTCAATGCACTCACAGAAAGATGGTAAATCACACCCACACAGAGACAAAATCTCAAAAATGACTTCTGGATTCAATATTGCAAGAATCACCAAATTTTCCTCCAAAAACTCCCCATCCCCAAATCTCCAAAAACCAATAAATTTATCCCCCAACTATATAGTTGGAGGAGTTGCTTTACGGGAAGCAAATTCTCCAACTTCCATAGTTGGTTGAAATATTTAACTAAAACTTCCCGTAAACAATAGTAAAGTTTTTAAATTATTTTAATTAAAATACCCTTCTAAAAACCCCATAACAAACATAATAGACATAATTCTCTCAAGGAAAACACAACATAATTGGAATCAAACTAGCCTAACTTCTAGGAGGTCTCAAGTTCAACTCCCTCCTAGATAGCTAGTTTTACCACAAAGAGCTTTATCTTTTTTTATCTCTTATCATTACTATTATTTTCAATTTTTATTTAATACATTTTATTTAATTATTAAAATACCATTTACACAAGCAATTAAAACATACAAATAATATTATTTATATATGCATGGGTATATGCGTGTGCACCCACATATACACATACCTATATAATATACAATCAATTATAACACAGATATAGAATAATAATATACATATATACAAGGTTAATTCTAACTCATAACATAATCTCATAACAACATCGAATCATAAATCAAAAGACCACAACATAAACTACATTCACATCCCCCAACTAGGTTAACCTCCTAATCAAAATTCTAAGTCCACGTGTAACCCTGAAAGTAGCTTGGTAAAATCTCCACACAACAATAATTCAAGGATTTTGAAGGCATGCTCAGACCTATGTATCCAGGTAGAGACGATGCCTGGTACCTACATCCTGCATCACCAACCGACATGCATATACATATATATAAAGAAACAGTGGTAAACACAGAGGAATAGGGTGACATCATGTGGACCTCTCGTAGGAGTAACTACAACTAACTCTCCTCATCCTACACTCACATCAACTAGTGTAATCATCAGGACATAATGGGGTTAGCATGGTTAGATCCATCATAATATCAATCAAATATAAAACATTTTACAAAGAGTTTATTTCTAATCATTCATCATTTTATTTCAAATTATTTAATATCTCATAATAAACTCTATTAACCAAAAAAATATGAAATCAAATGTCCCATCATGAAATAACATAGTCCAAACATATAATCCAATGTATCAAATTAATAATCCAATCCATCCAAAATATGTAGATACTAGGGTGGGCATTACATCCTCTCCCCCTAGGATTAGGCTTACTCCTGGAAGCCTACAAATAAGTACAAATATGCAGATCTGAGTCTGCTAGCATCCTCCCAAGTGGCAGAGGTCTCATCACTGGGGTCCCATTGGAACCTTATTTGGTCTATGTTGCGACCCCTGAGGGTTAAAGTCTGCTACTGGAGTATACACACTGGCTCCAAAGCTAGGTGCTTGTCGTCTACCTACAATGTGTTCTAATCCAAAACATGAGTCAAATCAGTAATATACTCTCTAAGAATGGATACGTGAAACACATCATGCACACATGCGAGGCTGGGTGGTAGGGTGAGTTGGTAAGCAACTGGTCCTATCCTCTCAAGGATCTCAAATGGACCTACAAATCTTGGTGCCAACTTAGAACCTTTTCCATAACGAATATGGCTCTTACGTGGGAGGACTCTCAAAAACACCTTATCTCCAATAGAGAACTATCTATCAATCTTGTGAGCATTAACATACTTCTTCTACCTATCTTGAGCTATCACAAGATGCTCTATGATCTTCTGAACATCCTGCTCCATATCCTGTAACATCTTGGGGCCAAGTAGTACTCTGTCCTCTAAGAAATCCCAACTTAGAGGGGTACAAAAAGGATGACCATAAGGAGCCTAAAATGGTGACATTCCTATCAAACTGTGATAGCCATTATTGTATACAAACTCCACTAGGTATAGATAATGTTCCCAGTGGGTTTGTTTGTCCATCACATACATTCTAAGAATGTCCTCAAGCACTTGGTTAACTCGCTTTGTCTGACTATCAGTCTTTGGATGATATTCCAAACTAAAATTCAACTGAGTCCCTAAGGCATGTTGCAAAGAGGTCCAAAATTTTGAAGTGAACATTGGATCCCTATCAGAGATAACCTTTCTAGGAACACCATGCAACTTGACTATATCCTTTAGGAAGATTCTAGCTACTGAGGTGGAAATATAGGATGACTGCATAGGAGAAAAATGTGATACCTTGGTTAACTTATCCATTGTGATCATGATAGAATCATGTCTCTGATAAGTGACTAGGAGTCCCACAATAAAATCCATAGAGATCATATCCCATTTCCATTCGGGAATCAAATGTGGTTAAAGGAGGCCTTCTGGGTGATGATGTTCAGCCTTGACCTTCTGACATTCCATACACCTAACCACAAAATCTACTATATCTCTCTTCATACCTCACCAAAATTATAACTATTATAGATCTGAATACATCTTCGTAACCCCTGGATGAGTTGAATAGGGAGGCGCACGATTTGCTTCCACCACGATAAATTTCCAATGATCACCTGAAAGTGGTACATAGATTCAGCCTTGCTACCTCAACAATGCATCTGGCTCTAAGGAATAACCTGAGAACCTTCCTTCTAAGGCCCTTCTTGACTCAATTTCAACCTTAACTTCTTGATACAAAGTATCTGAAGGAAGTGACTGCAAGATCTGACTTCTCAAATCAGTCAAAAGAGAGAGCATGGATAACTGATGTCTCCTTCTGCTCAAAGCATCTGCTACCACATTCTCTTTACCTTGGATATATTTGACCTCAAAATCATATTCACAAAGGAACTCCATCCATCGGTGTTGCCTGGCATTGAGATTAGGTTGATTAAATATGTATTGAAGGCTTCAGTGATTGGTGTGTAGCTCAAACCGATACCCTAATAAGAAATGTATCAAACGATTCAAGGCATGAACTACAATTGCTAACTCCAAATCATGTGTGGGATAGTTCAGCTCATGGTCCTTAAGCTTTATAGACTCATAAGCAGTAACTCTTCCTTCTTGCATTAATACTACCCCTATATAGGCCTTCTAGGGAGGCATCAATGCAAACTAAAAATTTTTCAGCGGGGTCAAGTACCACCAAAATCGGGGCACTAGTCAATCTATCCTTAAGGATCTAAAAGGCTTCTGAACGTTTCTCAGTCCAAATAAAATTCTTCCCTTTCCTTTGCAAGGAAGTGATGGGATGAGCTATTTTGGAGAATCCTTGGACAAAGCATATGTAGTATCCATCTAAATCCATGAAACTAGGAATCTCTGAGACATTGGTGGGGGTTGGGCATTCAACTATAGCTTGTATCTTGGCAGGATCAACTGTTATACCTTCTCCTGAGATAATACCAAGATACTTAACTTCAGTATGAAAGAATTCACACTTCTCCAAGTTTTCAAACAACTTATTCTCGCGAAGGCATTGTAACACTTGATGAAGATGTTGTTCATGTTCTTCTACTGACTTAGAATACACCAAAATATCATCTAGGAAAATTATGAAAAAATTGTCCAAGAAGGTCCTAAATACCCCATTCATAAGACTCATGAATATTGAAGGTGCATTAGTGAGACCGAAAGGTACCATAGTAAATTCATAATGCCCATACTGAGTACGAAAAGCTATTCAGTGAATGTCGACCTCATGAATCCTTAACTGGTGATAGCCTGACTTTAGATCAATCTTGGAAAATACCTTGGCTCCTTTCATTTGATCAAACATATCATCAATTCTCGGCAAAGGGTACCAATTCTTGATGGTCACTTTTTTGAGTTGGCGATAGTCAATGAACAACCTAAGTGAGCCATCCTTCTTCTTAACAAAGATAACCGGAGCTTCCCAAGATGACACACTTGGTTTGATGAAACCTTTTTCCAAGAGTTCTTCTAGTTGAAATTTTAACTCACCCAACTCTTCAGTGGTCATGCGATAAGGAAATTTGGAGATAGGTTCAGCTCCTAGCACCAACTCTATGCGGAAATCAATGTCTCTTTTGGGAGGTATTCTAGGTATCTCAATTGGATAGACATCCACAAACTCTTGAAGTAAAGGATGATCAAGTATTATTTCTCTATCTCCCTTGTCAGCCAAGTCATCAACTGATACTGCAAAAAGTTGGCATCCCTTTCTCATGAATTTATTAAGTTGCATAACTGATATCATCTGAAGTGATATAGGTTGTTGGATTCCCACAACAGTGTTGGGCTTCCCCAAATCATCCAAACAATGAATGAGCTTCTTTCTGCAATCTATCTTGGCTTCATGAGATGCTAACCAATCCATTCCTAAGACAACTCCAAGACAACTCCATACAATCCAAGAGGAATAACTCGAAGATCAACATTGGTAGAGAAAGGTCCTAATCCCAAGTTGCAACTTTGAACACACAATTCTGTGGTCATTTTAGCCCTTGAGGCTAGCTCTACCTGCCACTTAACTCCTTTCCCTACTACCACTAGCCCACACTTTTCTATCAAAGAAGGAGATATGAAGGAGTCGATTGCTACTGAGTCAAAGAGAATAGAAATGATTTTACCCTTTAACAAACTTGAAGTCTCTATGAGAGTGTTCTGGTGATCGGCTTGTCTGTGCTCTACTACGGTGAACACCCTGTGAGACCAACCGACATCCCCCTTGGTTAGTTTTGAAACTACCTGATTCTGATTTGTGAGATTCATGAGCTGAGGACAACAAACCATAATATGTCCTTGTTGTCCACAAGAATAACACCTGATGTTTCATCCAAAGTTCTTTGCAGAAGGAGCACTAGATTGCTGATAAACTCCTTTATTGAAATTCTGAGAATTTTGGGATTATGGAGGAAACCTTTGTTGAGCTCGAAAACTATTACAATTATGAAGTTGTTGAAACTTTCCATTACCTTGGTTGTTATTCTGAAATTTATTCTTATGGAAGTTCTGTCCTCCTTTGAAAGATGACTGTTGGTTCTTGGAATTGGAATTTCCTTGATCAAAGTTTCTTTTAGAACCTGACCCAACATTGAAGGTTTGACCACTGGAATAGCCACCTTTTCCTTTAACCTTTCTTTCTACTAGGTATGTAGTGATGGAATCCTGAAGATTCTTGGGTTCCAAGACTACCACATCCCCTGATATTCGATCATTCAAACCTTTGATGAAGTGTTGGACAAGAATGGGTCCGTCATCTCTATAGCCTGAGAAAGGCTTAAGTTCATAAAATCTTCTTTCATATTCTTGCACTGTCATGTTGGCTTGCTTAAGGTGGTGAAATTCTTCTGCTCTTCCCTGCCTCCATTGATCAAACATGAATTGATCCCTAAAGCTCTCTAGAAACAATTCCCAAGAAATAGTGTTGATGGTGACTTGCAGTTTGTCTTCTTCCATACGCCACCAAGTAGATGAAAACTTACTCAAATTCATAATAGTGCATCTGTCCTTGACATTGCTACTAAAAAGTTACATAGAGAAACACCTCTCAAGGTCGAACAACTAGGTTTCTGTTGTAGACCCCCCTTCGTTTCCATAGAACAGGGGTACCTTGACTTCGAGCAAGTCCCTCATGTGAGTGGTATTCTTGTCCTCAGATTCTTGCATAGCTTTCCTTCTCCTAGGGATTCTATCCCTTTCCCTATCTTGGTGTTGCACTTGGTTTCCTTCTTCAACATTGACTCTGTTTTCAAGGTTGTCAAGTCTATGCAGAAGTTGTTTCATAAGTTATCTAAGTTGGGCTCCTTCCGAGTCATTATTTTGACTCTCATTTCTATGACTGTCTTGATTATGTTCTCCCTCATATTCCCCATGGAAAATCTCTAGGCGAGATCTCAAGGAAGACTCTTGAACTCTATCCTTAGCTCTTCCATGGGTAATGGGAGGCATCCTGGAAGAGTGGTGCAACATAAGTTTTAGGTTCTAGCTTAAAAGGAGTATTCAATGTGTTGAAAAGTTTTGAGTTTTAAATGTAAATAGACCCTGAGCTCCTAGTGTAGCAACCAGGGCTCTGATACCAAATGTAATGTCCCCGCTAGGGAACCGATAAGGAATCAGATCTTATGACCTAAAATTGTAACTAACAATTTTTTTTCTAACATTATATTCATTAATACATTCACAAATACATTCCTTAAGGTTCCCTTAATGAATTCATTTACCAACATATTTGCAATACTACTCAAATCTGAATTCCATTTCTTTTCTTTTACTTTTACATTTCATAATTTAAGGGATAGGGTAAGAAGATAACATTTCATTAGTTCAATTATATCCCTTCCTAAATCAATTTCATTTCTCTTTCCTACACATTGAATAGCTATTCTTTACAATTTATATTTTAACCTTAACATAAGAAACATTTCCTTTCAATTTCAACATAGGAGAGATAGAGAAGATAATTCAATATTACACTTTACATTTCAACTTTGATCTTTCAAATAATATTCCTTGAAATAAACCCCTAGAACTATCCCTCCCGATTACATTGCTTTTTTTTTCAAATACAATTTATGATAATGAATGTCATTACAATAACAAGTAAATGAATAGCCCAAAGGCTTTACAAACATTTCTTTACATCTTCCTTTTCAATAACACATGATACAAAAAAGAAAGTTCTTTATCATTGCATGAAAACTGAAGCATCCAAGTCACGAACCACGAACAACACCTCGAAAAATATTTGCCACCCAAGCACAGGAAACTAGTGAAGTTCCACCCCCATGCTAAGAGATAGAACCAAGATAATCACAAGGCCCTAAGCAATCTAAGGCTTCACAAAACAATAACTTAAACAAATACAAGACATAACAAAATATCACTTAACTATACACAAGAATTAGGTTTCTAGCATACCCTCTAAGTGAGTGTCATCACATATCCTATTTATTGGGATCCTTCCTGGAAAGTATGTAACCCCAGTCCCCCCTTTATGGATAGGGATCCATCATGGAAGTTACCCATGGTCCCGGTACTCCAACAGGACTATGTGGACTTTATTATGTGTCTTTCATTATCTTTTGAATCCCCCTCCTAAGTTAATTTTAAGGTTATCACTTGATTACGAACTCACCCATAGGATCTCTTGGCAACCAATTTGTGTCCTGGAACCTATGGTGAGCCACTCACCTAGGGTACCTAGTACCCTACCCAAAACATGACAAAAGAATTGCAATACTTCAAATGCTTTATTTTAGAGGTTTAGGAAACTCTCTTGTGTACTCAGACCACTAGGACGAGCCCTAACCTTAACCATAAACAACATAAGAATAGTACAAGGATGTCACATACTCAAGACACCTTAAGTAAAAACTTATGATCAACTTCAAGCAATAAAATGAATAGTCAAAGAGGTACAAATATGTAGACAGAGACCAGGATCAAGGTTGGAAGATACAAACCAAACCCCAAGCCAAACAGTTAACCAACACTAAAATCCATGACTCCAAAGTTTCCAGAATAGGTCCAAATAGAAAATAAAAGTAATATAAATTATAAAATAAAAAATATTGATGGGGAAAAGATTGTACTATAAACTAATGAACTTGCAGGGACCTATGAATCAAGGGAGAAGACAAAGTAATCTTGTCTTAGAAATGTGGCAAGATATTACATATTTAAGTGTTTATGAATCTTCTCTTGTAGGTTGGTTAAAAGAGGGATATAGATCAAGAGAGGAGTAAAATTTAGTTTCAGATGTTTCCTAGAGGTTTGAATCATAAGGGGCCCTTTATCTGTGTGAGTTTAGAGATTGTCTCAGAGATCTATGCATGACTCTTTCTAGAAACATATGTATGAGTGTCATAAAAATACAGTCTCGGTGTGGTGAGCATAACTTTGTTTTGTACTGTTAGATTTTTGTAATTTTCACATATGTTGGATAAAACCTAATTGCACACATTCTCACCAGAGAGATTTGTATAATAAGGTAGGGTTCAAAAGTTATTTATAATAGATTAAGGGTATAGGAAAATAAATCATAACACTTTGTTCATTTCCAATTAACATATATTTTTTTCAATATCATCCTAATTACAAATCATTTCACAAAAGAAACTTTTCAGACCATATGAAAAATATAAATATTTAACAACACACACACACATATACATATTCACATACAATAAGATGATTTCTCTTGGTTCCAGACCCTACTTGGAGTCCTGCAGAGAAACTTCACAATGACTGGAGCACACCTATGCAAGTCCTCCAAACCTTAAGTGAGATGGTAGCCTCCTGGATGAAGTTTCCTCTGGAAACCAATCCTCTCCTCCTTCCTCATACAATTCTCAATGCACTCACATAAATATGGTAAATCACACCCACACAGAGACAAAATCTCAAAAAATGACTTCTGGATTCAATATTACAAGAATCACCAAATTTTCCTCCAAAAACTCCCCATCCCCAAATCTCCAAAAACTAATAAATTTATCCCCCAACTATATGGTTGGAGGAGTTTCTTTATGTGAAGCAACATCTCCAACTTCCATAGTTGGATGAAATATTTAACCAAAACATCCCGTAACTAATAATAAAGTTTTTAAATTATTTTAATTAAAATACCCTTCTAAAAACCCTATAACAAAAATAATAGACATAATTCTCTCAAGGAAAACACATAGCACAATTGGAATCAAACTAGCCTAACTTGTAGGAGGTCTCGAGTTCAACTCCTTCCTAGATAGCTAGTTTTACCACAAAGAGATTTATCTTTTATTATCTTTTATCATTACTATTATTTTCAGTTTTTATTTAATACACTTTATTTAATTATTAAAATACCATTTACACAAGCAATTAAAACATACAAATAATATTATTTATATATGCATGGGTATATGCGTGTGCACTCACATATACACATACCTATATAATATACAATCAATTATAACACAGATATAGAATAATAATATACATATATACAAGGTTAATTCTAACTCATAACATAATCTCATAACAATATCGAATCATAAATCAGAAGACCACAACACAAACTGCATTCACATTCCCCAACTAGGGTAACCTCCTAAACAAAATTTTAAGTCCACGGGTAACCCTGAGAGTAGCTTGGTAAAATCTCCACACAACAACAGTTCGAAGATTTTGAAGGCACGCTCAGACCTGTGTAGCCAGGTGGAGACGATGCTTGGTACCTTCATCCTGCATCACCAACCAACATGCATATACATATATATATAAACAGATAGTGGAAAACAAGGAGGGAGAGTGCGACATCGTGTAGACCTCCCGTAGGAGTAACTACGACTGCCTCTCCTCATCCTACACTCACATCAACTAGTGTAATCATTAGAACATAATGGGGTTAGCAGGGTTAGATCCATCATAATATAAATCAAATGTAAAATATTTTATAGATAGTTTATTTCTAACCATTCATCATTTTATTTCAAATTATTTAATATCTCATAATAAACTCTATTAACCAAAAAATATGAAATCAAATGTCCTATCATGAAATAACATAGTCCAAACATATAATCCAAAGTATCAAAGTAATAATCTTGTCCATCCAAAATATGTAGATACTAGGGTGGGCATTACAAATCACCTACCATTTATAAGGTGTCAAAATATTAAAATCTACCCGCTAACTTCAATTTCACTACAAGTTCGTGAAGTAGCAATGCATGTTTCCTATAATATGCTATCAAACTTATGTTTACTAGATTGAACCATAATACAATTGTAAACTACATTGTTGGGATCTCTAGAAATGTGCATTTTTCAAAAACTGGTGCTTTTGCATTAAACTTATAAAGTATCACAAATTCATACTTGTGACTTGATTGTGAATGCCTTTGAACATAGAGATGCATTATAGCAAACATGTATAAACTTCGAGTCTTCTTGTAGCCTTTTCAAATTATGAATTATGATAGTGACTTTAGCAAATTATAAATTGTGATGACAACTTTATGACTTATAAAGTTTTCTATAATGCAGACCAAAAAATAACTTATGCAATAAAAAGTCTTTATAAATGACTGAAAATATCATAATAATGAATTAAAATAATTAAATTTTCTTATTGAAATATATGCCAAATTGATTGATTTTAATGTATTTAACTTGATCAAAAGCCATAAAAATACAAAATGTTTATGAAGACATTGAAATATCTGCATAACCTTCAAGAAAACGAAGTGCTCAAATAGATATTGATTTGATAGGCTCATTTTTCTTTAAATGACACGTTAAATTTGATAACCAACACAAGGAAAAATGTAAGTTCTCTTCAGATCTGTTGGGTTGCTCACTAAATCTTAGAGATTTTGGTTAATATGTCATAGATTAATGACTCCTAATTTCTAACTTACGTATGCAAGACGTTCATCATATTTGATCTGAATCAAAAAAATTAACTTGTATCCTTTGGTCATGGTCGTACATGTGGATACAACCTAAAATTTCATATCCTCATGCAAAAAATGAGATCCATTCCGTGGTTAAAATTTAAAGGAAATATGATCCATTCCTTTTGTCAATACTGAATTAACTAGACTCCTTGACAATTGGCGAAGGTGGTTGTCTTTTCTATTCAATACTTATCCTTGCAACCAACCACCTTGAACAGACTAGTGAGCTCAATTCGTCCTAACATTGCTTGTGACAACACATTCAAATACAAAACTGACTTTGGTTTTGCTCACATATAATAAGAATATCTTATAATTCGAGGATCATTTGGGTAGTGCTTCTTTTATTTTTCTTAGTTATGTCTTTGGTTTTTTCTCTTTCTTAAAGATGCTGGCTGATGTTTAAGAGCTAGTTTCATGGTTATCAGCCGTCTAGAAATAGAGATAATGTCGTTCATACTGGTCACAATTTTGATGGCCACCTTCTATACATGTTGTTTTTGGTTGGCCAAACTTTGACAAGGTTATTTTATTTCTATCGATCTTTGTTTTGATAGGTAATCAATAATCTTTTGAAGATGTTTTTTTGACAAAAAGTTATTTTAGGTGTAAACATCACAAATTAACGATTGATTCTTAGACTAAAAGTGCTAAATAGTTAAAGTTGACTTACTTTTTCCAAGCTTAATTTTTCATTAGTGTGTGATGTTTAAAGGTGGCCAGAGTTTAAGCGTATACTCATTAGATTAGAATAATTAATGATCATCTTACTTTTGATGATGTTTGAGAGAAGTTTGCTAGTAAAGGCACCCTCTTAGAATTATATTAGTTGCTTAATTTTTATGGTATGTCTCCTTCACCCTTTGAATTGTTGTCTTACATTTGAACTTGATTCTATTTTGACTTTTCCATTGTGTTCTTACAACCTACATTTTTCTTAAATTTTATATTTTTATTTTTTTAGTTCATCTAAAAATTAAATAGACTTATTCATTAAAAGAAAGATATGGTAAATTCTAATTTCACTCTAGCCTTTGATTTTAATTTGTTTTTGTTTTTTCTATTGTTTCTAAAATTTTTGCATTTCACTTCTTTTAATATTTTTTAGTTAGATACTTAATTTAATGTTATAACAATATAATTTAGTTAGATATTTATTAGGTTATTCATAATTTAACTATATGATATTTAAGGGGAAACAAGAGGGAGATGAATTACAAATTATAAACATTTGATAATATACAAGTAAATTTTTGACAACAAAATTTTGTAGAGATAAAGAATAGATATTGATGTAGGGAAGTCTCCAGAAAGTATTAAGATTGAGTAATAGAATAGTTGGAAAGGCATAGACTTTTAGAAACCAAAAAATTAGCTATTTTCTATTGAAGAAAATATACTTATTACAATGAAAAATGTCATTGAGAAGACTAAGAATACATATAAAATACTGTCTTAAAATTTTAATAACCTCAAGTTTGAATTAGACTTATGTGTATTGTGACAATAATGAAGAAGATATATTGTAGTCAATGGTTATCACTTCCCAATTTTGAACCATATTAGGCATGGTGAGAGAATTGATATTCCTTTCTTCTTGTTTGCCTCCATCTACAATAGTATTTTGAAAGGGGCTTCTCCCCCTCTTCATTAATGTCTGATCTAAGAAAAAATCCAAAGCATCCAAAAGTAGCCTTGTTAAAAAAACCCTAGAAGCCAAGTTATTGAAAGCTACCCTTGAGAAGCGTAATGCTATTAAAACAAGCCTATGCCCTCTAAGGCCAAGAAGACGAGGAAAGGAACTAAAATAAAAAATCAGACTATGGAGATCGATGATTAGGAGGAGGGTATGGATGAAGATGTGAAGAATGAGGAGCCCCATCAGGACATGAGCTCCGATGAGAGGCGCTCTGCTCTCCTTATCAATAAGGAAATTGAATAAAAATAATTGTGAAAGAAAATGATTCAAAGACTGATGTTGAATTCAAAGATGAAGGGGATGAGTCTACTGATAACTCAAAGGATGAGGATTTTGAAGCTAATGAAGAAGATTTAGATGAGGAGGATAAAGGGGAGCCTATTGATCTCACGATGAATCTCAATGACTATGATGAGCTCTTGAATAAAATTTCCTCCTTTCTTGTCCATAATATTTAAGAAGATATTCAAGGGATGAACCCCTCAAACCCTAACCCTATTGATAGTGACAACAAGATTATTTAGCTTCAAACTAAAATTGATGACTGACAAGGAATAATGGAGGAATTGGAGGAAAATGATAGTTTCTTTGTTAATAGTAAAGTGCAATTTGGGAATTCTATAAGTTCATTATGTATTTTTATGGATGGAATAATGAGGAAGGTTGTCATGGGGCTAGTTTCCACCCAAAGCACAATGGAGAAGAATTCCAAAAAATGCCTAGATAATGAATAGGTTCAAGATGCTGAGAAAATAAACCCAAATGGTAAGACTTGGGAATGGACTAAGAACTTGAGCTAGCTCCCTAGGAATTGAGAGCTAATTACCAATGAATAATATTTTGGAAGGAGTAGCTCTTTGAGGTTGTTAGCCTCTTGTTTACTCTTGGTGTGGTTTCTTGTAGGGGAATCAATGTTGCTAGTAGTTTAGAGTTTACTGGTATTTAATTTAGATATGGTTTAGTTTTTATGATTATGCAAGGCTTAATGACATGTATGGATAGTATGGACTCTTTCTTTAATTTTGGCATGTCCTTAAATCTCGTACTAGTAAGGATGATATTTGATGATTATGGTTATTATGACATTTTTTAATAAGATTGTTAGTATTAGTAGTTATCTAGGGATTGGCCTTATTTCTATGCATTTTTTATTAAAAATTTTAAGCTGTAGAGAAGGGGATTTTGTCCTTTTGGTTGTTGCTACTAGAAGTTTGGGTTGTTTTGTTTTCATTTCTATGATGTTCTTATTGTAAGGTATTAGGGCCCACTCCCACTAATGTAATAAAAAACAATAGAGAAGGAAGAAATGACCCAACTTATTAGACTTATGAAGAAGAGGGAGACAAGATATGATGGGATTGAGAAAGGTTAGGAAGAGGAATAAAAGTAGAAAAAAATACATGAGCAAGATGATGAAAGGGAAGTATAAACTAAGAGGTACACAAACATTGTATGGGAAAAGAGATAGGTAAAAAAAATCAATCTATTAGAGAAATATAAGAGAAGGTAGAGCTAGGTTTATGTAAAGGTAAAGGATAAGGTTGCGAGTAACTAAAGGTGTATGAGAGAAAGTGTGCATGGACTAATGAAGATATGTAATAGGAGTCAAAATAGGATCTCAAGTGAGTTATTTTTTTCTAAATATAATAAAAATTAAAACTTCAACAAATAATGAATTTAAACAAATAAATTTAGAATAAGAGTAGAGTTAGGTCCTATTTAAATCAATAAACTTTAATAGAATGCTGGGCATGCTCCCTACTTTTTAGTTTTCTTACCCTTTAATGAGCAGTTAATTAAGATAATGTGGTAGATCACATCTCTTTTTAATAATGCTTCAATAAATATTTTTTATTGATTATCAAGGTGTATGACTACTTCAAAAGATAATTATTTTTCAATACAAATAGAAACAAACATAGGAGATGAGAAATACCTATTAAAATAGAATAAAAAATATGTTAAAAATACATATAAGTGTGTTGTGTCATATGAATACATTAAAAAAATATTTATCATTAATTTTTTAAAGTTATAAAAAATAAATATATTCTTAAAAATATAAGAATTAAATTGATATCACACTAGAATGTTTGCATAATTTTGTCATAAAAGGATTATACAATATAATTTAATCTCTTATATTTTGTTTACAACTTAGATTTTGTAGGCTATTTAATAGGTCTAATATTTAACTTAGAAATTTGTTATTACCAAGATTAAAGGATGCGAAAAGCTAACGAGTTCTGTTGGGGCAACTAACTATGATTCAGACCTTTGCTTGCTCTTCGGTGGAGATATTGATCGCCTTCGATGAACCCTGCAAAGCTGCAATCTTCCAAAAGCTTCTAGTTGTTCCGAATGCTGGGTTCCAACGTACCTTTCTCATAATTGGATTCAAAAGATGGCTCTAGTACACAAAATTTAAAATTAATAAAATTTCATCCATTATTGAAAAAAATTAATTTAAATTTATAAAATTTCATGTTGTCCATCTCAAGTTGGGACGTGACTAAGCTCCATCCAAACTGCACCTTTGACCAAATTTTGAAAAATGGAAAACATAACAGATTTTTTACAAAATTTTCAGCATCTATTCTTCATGATCTGCACATTTGTGATCGAAAACCACAAAAAAATTGCAAAAAAATTCTCTATATTTTTACAAATTTGAAAAAAAAAGTTTGACTTTTTATTTCTATTTTGGTGCATTTTGGATGGAGCTTAGCCACCACCCTCAAGTTGTCCTTATGTTTCTCTGAGTTCATCAAATTACCATGTTGAAGTTTCATTTGGAAAATTACATAAAGGTCAGAGTGTTGAAATGATAGCGTGCTTAATTGCTCTTTGCATGAGTAAATTGTCATGAAAGCTTAAATTTATAAGTCATAGTTCAAAAATATCTTTTGACAAAATTCATGTAAACTTTCTAGGTAATTACGTAACTCTTTCCAACGTGCATGATTTATTTGGAGTTCTATTTATTTAAAGTTCCATGAAATGAAAGATTTATGTAAGTCCGATTTAGGATTACCATGCATCCTTGTAGTCTCTATGCTTATGTTAAAAAATTTTCCCATAGAGTAGCTGAAAAAGACAAATGCCATTCATTCTTTCAAGTCCCATAGTTCTACCAAATTAGTGTAATGGGCTCTAAACTAGGTTCTTGAGCTTGGCCTCTTTTAGGGCATTCTTAGCCTCATTTACGCACTCTCACATCCTCACACCAACCTTTTGAATTTCATGTGTATCCATAATGAGTTCTATGCACATCCATTATTTTATTCTCAAAATTGTTGGAGGATCCAAATTTCCTTTCCATCTATTCATCAAAACTATTCAACGAATAATCCAAAGGTGCAAAATAATCCACATTATCACGGTGGAGACCCGTCACCTCCAATATGTAGTCCATGAACTTCGTGGCATGCTTCTAGATTAATGAAGGAGAGTGAGTGACCATTTTCTAGGCCATTTCTAGGACATCAAGCTTAAACCAAAGCTTTCAAGCACTAACATCTAGGAATCCTAAACTCTCATCCTTGAGGATGTTGACCTTGTGTAGTTCCTCCTCATTGAGGGCACTTATCTTCTTCTAAGCCTTTAACTATTTGTTGTGTTAGGCAAAATCAACCTCCCATTTTGTAATTTCTTTCCGGGCGAGCTTACATGTTTAAAATACTTCAAAATAGTAAGGAATGGACTTCATAAGAATGAGCCAAACCATCCCCACTAGGTCAGAGATCCACTAGTATGCTACAAGGACTTTCTCCTTTATCACCCTTAAAGAATCCATCTCGGCCCATGAAGCTGACTCTAGGGCGGATGCTTCTAGCATTTGTGAGGAAATGGGAGAAGCTAACTCTTGCAAAACCTCCTTATACTAGACCAATGTGGCCTTCAATTAATTCCTCTTTCTATACTCTTTCTCTATTCTTTTGTGCACTATTTTAGTGGTGTTTTCAAGGTTTTTGAGATCACTCCAATTGTCCCATTTCCTAAGATTGATTTCACTAGTCTAGTAGTCTATGGTGGTGACCTTAGACATGTATTTCTCAAGAGGTGCCATATCAAGCTCAACCATTGTTTCTCCTTTCTCATTCCTTTAGATGGAAAAATGGTTCTAGCCTTCTTTGGCTTTTTGGGGGTGATGAGTCCAACCATGATTTCTTATAGAGAGGGCAGTGGGCACTTGATATTCCTCGACATTCTTTCTTTCAAATTCTACTACCAACCACTGAGGTGGAGGGTGGACATTGAGTTCTATTTCTATGGTCTCTTAGGAGACTTACATCTTACCTCCCTACCATTCTTTTTGTTTGGGAGGAGGATTATTAGGATTTGTTGTCTCTTCCTACTAAGGATCCTATTGTGCAAGAGGAACATCAAGTTGTAGGTTTACAGTTTCTCCTGAAGGTCTGGGTTCCCCATTTTCTTTGACTTTTTCCTCCATCCTTTTCTTTTCTTCTTTCTCCTTTTTCTTGGCAAGGTCATTTTTCCTTCTCTTCTCCATCACCTCAATGCCCTTACGACAAACATCATCCTTTTCTTTCTCCATCTTCACCTGCTCCGTCACCTTCTTTTTCTCTTCCTCGAGGTGTATTTTTTCGATCTCTACTTCTTTTTGTTTTTTGGTCTCTCAACCTCCTTTTGTTCCTTAAGAAACTAGGCCTTGTGCTCCCTAGGATACCTATTCTTGTAAGAGACATTCTTCCTCTTTCTTTTCCCATTATTCAACCTCTTATTTTTCCTTGGATACTTGTTCTGCAACGCGTCTCTCCTTCTCGAGGAGAGAATCTTCTTCTGCTTTGTCTTCTTTCTCCTTATGTGCATGCTCCTCTTCCTCTTTCTATTTATTTGCTTCTACTACTTGGAAGAGGAGGGCCTGCTCCTCCAGGATGAGAATCATCTCTCCTTCTTGAGGAAAGCATCTTCTTATACCTTATCTTCTTTCTCCTTCTGTGTCTGCTCCTCTTCATCTTTCTCTTTGGTTTCTTCTTCTATTGCTTGGAGGAGGGTCTGCTCCTCTAGGATGAGCATCATATTTGGATATTCAATGCCTGTAAGATCAAGGTTCAAAAGATCCTGAACTAGCTTAAGTATGGATTCCATCGTAGCTAAAAATTGCATTGGTGGTGCCTAGGTTTCCTAGAATGGGACCTACTCCAAGAGGTACAGGAAGGGACTACTTGTCTTCTTTTTCTTTGGCCCTTCTTCAGAGATCTTAAACTTGGAGGGTTGGAGAAGGATGTCTTCATTGGATGAGATAGTTAGCTCTTCTTTGTTCATGCTCATTGGCCTTGTGTCTAGTTCCCATGGGTTCCTGAACCTTTTTTTATTCATGGAGGATAAATATATGCCAAGGGTTCCATGGATATTCTAAAAGTGACGCTTTGTTGAACTATGGATCCTAGCTTTTAAGAACTATGCATTTCTTTCCCCAATTCTTCTATCGAAACTTATTTGGGGGAATTCTCAAGGGGTTTGGTTTTCTGGAAGATGTATCCCCTCTCTTATTTTTCCCTCTCCTCTCATATTGCTGAGAGGACCTTACGTTCTTTTCCTTCTACTTTGGCTACAGAAAATTACTCTCGTAGAGAGGGTCATTACATTAAAATTCTCCCACTAGTCCCAATCTATGGTGGTGAGGCATTTCTATCCTATCTAGTCTCTTTCAAAAGATAGGTCTAGAATAACCCATGTATTCTTAATTTTTTTTGGGAATTCTTAAAGTCCAAAGTCTCGCATCTACGTTGATGTCATCCTTTGGTAATGGAAATGACATCACTAAAAATCATCTTGGGAATTTTCCCAAAGATCCTCAATAAGAGGGACATGCTTGCTAAAGGCATTGTGTAGCATCCCCTTTATTTTTCACTTGGGATCATAGGGATCTTGCTCTAGTTCAAGATTTTGAAGGTTCAAACTCTCTAACTTTGCATTTGCTTCTTTGGCAGTAGAGAGTGAGGGGGACCTGTAATTGTTAGAGTAATAAAGTATTTACTAATTAATTGAATCATATTGATTTAATTATTCAGTCACTTATTACCTCTTTCTACTTAAGCTAAACTTTTGGCATATAATAATTAATTACTTTATTAATTATTATTATGCAACCTTGGGTTTTACCTTTTTAGGGTTTTTGATCTCCTTTCATAAGGATTGATCTCCTCTTGTTTTGTAACCTTTTCTGACATTTCATTATTGATTACAACTTTTGTTTTTGCACATCATGGATTTCTCCTCTCTCATGGATCAATGCGTTCAGGCCTCCATAGCTGTTTGCTTCTCTCTCTTTCTGTGACAGGTGTTTGCATGTAGGTGTTCTTGGGAGCTGTGGGTTGTTTTTCATCAACTCCATCATGGTATTAGAGCACTAAAAATCTCTCTGAACAAGCTTTCCAATGATATATCATTTTCTGAAAATGGAGTCCGGATGTGCAAGATAGAGCTCTTGGAGTGCAGAAATGAAGATCTAGCTTTGACAGAGAAAAACACCATCAAAAAAATAAAACCAGAAAAAATCACCTCCAGATCTGGAAAGATCTTGGAATCAGCTTTCCGACGATATCTCCTTTTCCAAATTTCGACACCGTATGCTCAAGATATGAGCAAAAAACCAACAGCTACGCTAGAGGGCCCAAAGAAGGTGTCTGCAAGGATCTGAGGATGGGTGAGGTCAGAAAAAGGACAAAAAATCACATGAAACCATTAGATCTGATAAAATCTTAGAAAGAGCTTTCCGACAATATCTCATTTGCCGAAAATGGAGCCCGGATGCAAGAGAAACGGATCTTGGAAGACACGAGGTCTGAAACGCCAAGATTACAAAGAACATTTGACTTTGACAGCAAAAAAGAGCATCAAAATAGCAAAATCACAAAACCATACCAGATAATAAAAAGAGGGAATCCTTATAAAAGGATACCGAAACCCTAAAGGTGAAAACCCTAAAGAATAATAAGATGCCTAAGTTTAACTTAAGTGTAGAGTATAATAGACTAATAATTAAATAAATTAATTATTAGCTATAATATGACAACTAAGGACTAAAAGATGCACATGAAAACAAAATGCATGAAAGAACTATGGGTCTCGGCAACTAGGCCTGATCAGGTACCCAAATATAAGAAATAAACTAGATGAAGGAAACAAAGCCTCCAATCTAGGGAAAGTCCCAAAGAAAGGAACAAGAAAGAGCATGTATAGCATCTCCGAAGCATGAAACTATAAACACTATCAGAAGTAACTATTGGAACCTCCACTAAAGAAGTGCATGATCAGGTAGAGAAGACAAAGTCTTAAGAGTTGATCAATCGAAGAGGTGGCCTCCAAAAGCAGGAATGAATGAGTGTCTATATAGTAGATGATCCATCTCACCGAAATGCATAGGTGAAGTAGAGACAAGAAGAGGGCAAGGGTTTGACTCAAAAATATGAAGAAGAAAATATCCTCAAATAATGAATGAATTGAATGTACAATGGATCATCCTTATAAAGGAGATCAAAAGCCTTGAAAGGAAAAGTCTAGTGCATGTAATAATCAGTTTAACTATTACATGACAAATGCATGAGTTTAGAAGTATAGCATCTCCGAAGCATGAAGCTGTAAACACTGTCAAAAGTAATTGCTGGAACCTCCACTAAAGAAGTGCATGATCAGGTAGAGAAGAAAAAGTTTGAAGAGCTGATCAATCGAAGAGGTGGCCTCCAAAAGCAGGAATGAATGAGTGTCTATATAGTAGATGATCCATCTCACGAAATGCATAGGTGCCTAGCCACTGCATCTGCCTAGTACATAGGAACAAAAAATATATACGTAGATCACTCAAATGAACCAAGGAAGCAATAGAACCAATAGGTTAACCCCCCCATAATGCTGAACAGAGAGAGGTGTGACAGGAACACTAAAATGCAATGTCAGAAACAAATGCAAGAAGAAGAATTAGGAACACCAACAATGCAAAAGAGGGTACAAACATAGGATAAAGGGCGGTGTCGAAGAAGAAGAATTGATCTTCTGGACACACAACATGAGGCTAATGTCGTGGAAGGGACACACTTGACAAAGGTGGATGAGCACAAAAGGAAAAACATCATAACCCCCTCATGGCACTTTATAACGGAGTGCGAGTACAAACAAACACAAGGTGAACAAGATCCCACATATGCAAAAGCATACACTTTATCTCAGTGCATTTGCAGAAAAGAGAATGCTACATAAGAGAAGTATACAATGCTCAGATGAAAGAAAGAAGGGTGAGCCAAAAGAATAGAAGCAGAGATCCCAAGACCTGTAGAACCCAAGTAATCCGCCATAGTGTGAAAGTGCAAAACTCGGAGGAGAAAGAACCTGGAGTAGAATTTGGAAAATAAGACCCCTGCCATTGAAAAACTCACTGAACCAGCTTTCTGACGATATCTGGTTTGCCCAAAAAGGAGTCTGGATGACCAAGATATGGCTCCCGGAAGGTAAAAACAAACATCAACTTTGACAGAAAAAAATGCCATCAAAACAGAAAAATCAGAGAATCAAACCTCGGCCATTAGATCGTAATGGAGAACAGATTATTGTATTGAGATTCTCTCTCTCATTTGTTTTTCTCAATCATGGCTTCTCTTTCTCAGATCTGTGATTACATGCCTCCATAGCTTTTTTTCTCTTTCTGTGACAGGTGTTTGCATGCAGGGATTCTTGGGAGCTGTGGGTTGCTTTTCATCAACTCCAACAGTAATGTCTTGCAAAGAAGGGGAAGCCAACTCTGATTTTATGTTTCTTTATCATCAATGCCTACATCTCCAAAATATACCTACAAAGCTCTAGAAAAACTACCCTATATTTATAATCACTAACTCATTGGGTGCATTTTATGATGAACATTTTCGACAAACAAGGTATTTTTTGTCAAATTTTCTTTTTCTTTTTCTAAATGTTGGTCATGTTTGTTAGAATTTCGATGACAGACACATTCGTCGGAAGTCTGACGAATGTAGGCAACATCTAAAAAAATGTGGGTTTATTATAACACAATACAAAATGAGTGGTCATTCGACTACGCATCACACAATACACACATGAGTTCATTCTATAGGTAATTAGTCTTCTATTTCGCAAAATTTGTGAGTTTTTTTGGTTTCTTTATTGGGTGTTTATGATGTGTGTTTGAAGAAAAATAGTACTATGGAGCAAGGGTTTCTATTTTTCTCAATTATCAGGTGCAATTCCAAATTCCACACCTTTTTCAGCGTCCCCCCTCCCTATGTCATAATAGGAGTTTCCAAATAGGGTATGGATATCCATCAAAGCATAATGGAAGGGGAGCTTTTGTTAGATATCGTAGTTGGAAATGTATGCAATGTATGCAGAAGGCAGATGAATACCACAAAGAAATTTGATCTCATGGACTACAACGATTGCAGGACATTCACAAAATAGATGTGTGGAAAAGGCTTTAGAAACTTTCAAGAAAATACAATTGGCAGGTGCCAAATTCCACAAACTTTTCCAACATGCTCCCTGCCTGTGCCAAAATGAGAACTTTGTAACAATGTATGAACATCCATGAAAGCATTGTGAAGGTTTATTTTTGTTAGATGTAGTTGCAACTACCTTGGTAGACATGTATGCAAAGTGTGGGTTCTTTTCTTTTTTTAATCCCTAAGAGAATTTTTTTAAAATATAAATTTAGCTGGAATTAAACAAAGTCCTCCAACTTAAACAAAGAGCCGAGAATGGTGGTATACTCATATTTGAAAGTTGCTTTGTAGTTTCTAAATCCTTACCTATAAAGGTTTTCTATTTCTTTATTTACACTAGATTACTAGTGTCCAAACAACAACCGCATGCATACACATGTTCCTTGCAATGAGCCTATGAAACCTGGGAACATGCCACATTACCCACCTTCACTAAAATTTTCGTACCACGTGTTTGCAAGTTCATGTTTTCACTTTCCAATCAGAAACGTTCATTTTCCCTATCACAAAAAAGAAGTTATCTATATTCATTTTACTTTGGCCATCATGTTTTCTAAAATCCACAACTAAGAGTTGAAGAAAATCAATGCAAATACCGTTGAAAATATGTCCTTCATTCATCGCTTCTCGTTGTTTTTTTGTCATCACGATTTCTACATGGCTATCACTATTTTTAGCCTATCTGTCATTGTAGGTAGCTTCTTTTTATTGTCTGCCATTTTCTTACTTCTTCCAAATTAATTTTAAGGATTTTATTATTACAATATTTAATGTCTGGAAAAAACCCAACTGTTTATTTTAATGTATTTTAATTATTTATTTAACATTTTTTGTTTTATTTTTCAATTTATTATGTATAGTTTAATGTGTTCATAATTAGAATTAGAGAAGATTAATATTAAGAATAAAGGTGATATATTACAACTAAGATTAGGTTTAAGATAAAATAATTATTCTATTTACAGTTCTCAAATAATCATAATTAAAAATTACATTTACAAATTAAATTTACAATTTTTCTTATTATTGTATAGATTAGGTTACACTTATAATTATATCTTCTTAATCAACTCATGAATTATTATTATAAGTTTTAGATTTTTTTTAATAATAAAATTTATAATTATAATTATATAAGACTATTTTACTTAGTCAATTATTCAATATTAGGATTTAAATAATTGTTGGTAAAATTAAATATGATCGAATAAAACTATTATATTAAACTAATAGTTAAAGATAAATTAAACTATAATTAACTAGACTATAATACATTGACTAATTGACTAAGTAAAATACTCAAATAGTAAATGTATTAGTCAATTAGTCAATGAATTATAGTATAGTCAATCGTACTTGGCGCAATTAAACTACTATATTAAACTATTAGTCAATTATAATAAAAATCGTCACTTTTAACTCTTGGATGGCTAATGGTTTCTATTTTTTTTATTATTGTCATTTTGTTAACTTTTTTAAAATAATAAGCCATGTACTCTAAATGATAAATTAGATTTAATATAATAGTTTAAAATAAATTAATCTATATTAATGTAAAATAAGATTTAAACTTAGTAATTGACTATTTTATTATATTATAGTTTAAGTAATATAAGATTTAAACTATTACTTAGGATTTAAACTATTGATGATATGTCATGTAATTTTTTTTAAAGGATAAATTAGATTTAATATAATAGTTTAAAATAATAATTTAATTAAGATATTTTTGTATATTTATTTTAAAAGATTTTAAGATAATACTTAAATTTTATAAATTGTACAATACAATCAAAGTAAGATTATTTTTCTCTATTTTTAAATGGGTGCAATCTTTGTTATTTTTAAAAAATCATTTATGATGAATATTTTTTTTTTATTTTTAAGGGTGGGAAGTTATTTAGACACAAATATAGTGTTTTATATAATAATATATGATTTTAAGATTGCATTACTATTATGACAATGTAAAAAAATAGAAATATAATTATAATTAGAGTGAAATAATAATAATCTAAAATTAATTACCATACAATAGTATTACATTCAAAATAAAATAATATTAGAATATAAAATAATTTTATATGACTAATCTATGAGGAATGTTGAAAGAGAATAGACATCTCCAAAGTTAGCTCCAAACTCAAAGTTATGGTTTCTAGTTTAGCTATACCTTTCTAAAATGCCAATAAAGACATCTCCAAACTTAGCCCCAAACTTAGAGTTATGGTTTCCAGTTTAGTTGTACCTTTCTAAACTACCAAAAATAATATAGAATAACTTAGTATTAAACTCTTCAAACTATATTGTTTTTTTTGGTTTGAGAATCATATGGCCATTAGAATAACTATGCTAAGATATAGGATTTTTTACAAGTCTACATGAGAACATTAAAGCATCAACAACAAATCTCATTTTAACACTGAACAAATATCAAATACGGTTTTCTAGGTGGAAAAAAAGATGCGTAGAGGGTTAAATTAATTTTAATATTCCATCCTATGATTTAATTTGATAGTTATTTTTGTCAAGTCTTGGGAGAATAAAAAATGATGTTGAATTGGACACAAGAACAAGGACAATGAAAAATTGTTGCAAATCTAACATGTTGGTTTTGGGAATCTTCCAATATAGATTCTTTATGATTATTTTTATTTAAATTTTAATATTTATTATTCTATTTATTTATTAGTTTTAGTCTAAACTGAATATCTTCAAATCATGTATATTCAATGAATCAATGTTGAGGTTAAATACAAGACTTTGATGCTCCATAGTTCATCTTTCTTAGCGCTTCATACTTTATCTCATTTCTTTGCATAAGGTAGGGACTCTTGCTACACACAACTCTTGTTATGTATCGATTTTTGAAAAAAAAAAATTATATATATTTTTCTTGCTGGAGAGTTTCACATCAAAAGGCAGAGTCATTTAGCTACTTTTTAAATGAGTAGGAATCACAGGCTGAACCTATTTGATTAAGAGTCAAAGACTAAGGAATATCCAACCTGTATATGGTACTATCCCACGACATCCTATTATAATGTTGGTGTCTTACACTCAACAAGATAGTTATGGTTATTCTCCACAAAAAATGACATGACTACAAAAGCACAATTTGACATAACATAATGTGTTCTCAATGATTTTTTTTGCATTTTTACAACATTGTGGAGGTGGAATGTGGATGAGACTAATGAGAATGACTATTCTCCACACGAAATGGTACTATTGCAAAACTGCCAATCCACATAACACACTGTATTTTTACTCTTTTTTTTGTATTTTTATAGCATTGTGGAGGTGGATTATGAGGATGAGAGTAGTGGAAATGGCTATTCTCCACACAAAATGACACAACTGCAAAAATACAAATCCACATAATGTAATGTGTTTTTACTGGTTCTTTTACATTTTTACATTATTGTGGAGGTGGGTTATGAGGATGAGACTAGTGAAAATGGTTATTCTCCACACAAAATGACATAACCACAAAAACAAAAATGCACATAATACAATGTGTTTTCACTAGATTTTTTGCATTTCTACAGTATTGTAAAGACAAGTTATGAGGATGAGACTGGTGAAGATGAAAAATCCACACAAAATGGTACAACAACAAAAACACAATGTGTTTGCATTGATTATTTTATTAAGGATCAACAATTTTGGTTTTAGCTCTCCCCCTTTTGTTTTGGCAATTGAGTGAGAATGAGGGTAAAAACTATGGTTGTTGTTCATTTATACTGGAAACATTTACTGTTGAAGGAATGTATGAATGATAGATGAAGTTAGTTAATCTTAGATATTGAGTTGTGTTCTTAAGATATTTGATTATTAGATGATCTATAAGTCATTGTTTGTTTTCCTTTATCATATTTGTTCTATTTAACATAATCAACATTCCTTTATATATTTTATGGTGTGTATGACTTTCATAGTTGTAGAGGTGTACATGCGGAGATCGTCATATTAGTTTTGTTGTGTTTTATTTTCATAGTTGTGGAAAAGAATACAACATCTTTTTGTTATCATTTTATACTTATGTGTGGATATAACATGGTGATGTATGCCCATTAGAAGCCTCTTCTTCTCTTGAGTTAAGAACATACCCCCTTTTATATTCAAAAAATATAAAACATATGCATTGATTATATATATTTCAGGGAGTTGTACTTGTCAATTCAGAGATTGATCTAAGTGAAAGCTCTTTCAAATGTTCTTTAATAAAGAAGTCTTGTGAGGGTTTGATTCAATATTATTAAAGACCAATCTGTTAACTAACACCTAGCTTCTGAGCACTAACATCCAGGAAGTCTAAACTCTCATCCCTGAGGATTTCAGATTTGTGTAGTTCCTCCTCATGAAGGGCACTTATCTTCTTGAAATCCTTCAATTGCTTATTGTGTCAAGCGAAATCAACCTCCCATTCTATAATTTCTTTCTGGGAAAGTTGATTTGTTTGTACTACTTCAAAATAGTAAGGAATGGACTCCGTAAGAAAGAGTCAAACCATCCCTAGTATGTCAGAGATCCACTAGACCTCCATAAGGACTTTCTTCTTCATCATCCTTAAAGAATCATCTCGACCAACAGAGCTAACTCTGAGGTGAACACTTCTGGCATTTGTGAGGAAATGGGAGAAGCTAACTCTTGTAAAAATTCATTATACTAGGCCAATATGGCCTTCAATTGTTTCTTCTTTCTATACTCTTTATTTATCCTCTCATGCAATATTTTTGTGACATAATCGAGGTTGTCAAGATCACTCCACTTGTCCCATTTCCCAAGATTGATCTTAGTAGTCTAGTAGTCTATAGTGGTGACCTTAGACATGTCTTTCTCTAGAGGTTCCATAGTGACCTCAACCATTTTCTCTCCTTTCTCATTCCTTTAGGTGAAAAAATCATTCTAGCCTTCTTTGACTTTTTTGGGGCCATGAGTCTAGCCATGATTTATTGCAAATAGGGCACCTAATATTCTTCAAGTTTATTTCTTTTAAATTATGCTACCAACCACTGAGGTGGAGGTGGGACATTGAGTTCTATTTCTGCAGTGTCCTAGGAGGTGGACATCGTACCTCCCTATCCTTCTATTTGTTTGGATGGAGGATTCTCAAGATTCATTATCTCTACCTACTAAAGATCCTATTGTGGAGGAGGAATCTCAGGTTGCGGGTTTACAATTTCTCTCGAAGTTCTAGGTTCCCCCTATTCTTTGGCCTATTCCTCCATCCTTTTCTTTCCTTCTTCCTCCTTTTTCTTGGAAAGGTCTTCTTGCCTTCTCTTCTTCACCACCTCGATACCTTACTGTGAGAATCATCCTTTTCTTTCTATATCTTCTCCTTCTCTATCACCTTCTTTTCCTCTTTCTTAAGGAGTAGTTTTTTCAACATCTTCTTCTTTTCATTTTTTTGGCCTCTCAACCTCCTTTTGTTCCTTAATCAGTTGGACCTTGTGCCCCAAGGCTACCTGTTCTTCTAAGAGACATGCTTCCTCTTGATTTTCCCAATCTTCAACCTCTTCGTTTTCCTTGGCTACTTGTTCTACAACACATCTCTCTTGTTTGAGGTGAGCATCTTCTTCTACCTTGGCTTCTTTCTCCTTATGTGCTTACTCCTTTTCCTCTTTCTCTTTCTCTACCTCTTCTACTACTTTGAAGAGGAGGGCCCACTCCTCGAGGGTGAGCATCATATTTGGATATTCAGGGCATGTAGGATCGAGGTTTAGAAGATCCTGAACCAGTTCGAGTATGGGTTCTGTCATATGATAGAACCTACATTGGTGATACCTAAGTCTCCTAGAATAGGACCTACTCTGGGAGATTCGAGAAGGGAACACTTGTCTTCTTTTTCTTTGGCCTTACTTCAAAGATCTTAAACCCAAAGAATTGGAGAAGGATCTCTTCATTGAATGGGATAGTTAGCTATTCTTTGTCCACTCTCACTGGCCTTATGTCTAGTTCCTCGGGGGTGCCTATACCTATTTTTGTTCATGGAGGGGCAATGAATGCTAGAGGTTCCATAGATAGTTTGAAAGTGACACCCCGTTGAACTGTGGATGCTAGCTTTTAGGAACTATGCATTTATTTCCCCAATTCTTCTATCAAAACTTCTTTAGGGGCATTCTAAAGGGTTTTATTTTTTGGAAGATGTATCCCCTCTCTTCTTTTTCTCCCTCCTCTCATATCCCTGAGAGAACCTTGTGTTCTTTGCCTTCTGATTTTGGCTTCCCTCGTGGAGAAAGAAATCAAACACCTTGTTACTATGGGCAATTACTCCCCTAGAGAGGGTCATTACATTAAAATTCTCTCCCTGGTCCCAATCTATGGTGGGGAGGCATTTATGGCCTATCTGGTCTCTTTCAAAAGCTGGGTCTAGAATAACCCATGTATGCTTAAAAAATTTCAGGAATTCTTGAAGCCCAAAGTCTTGCATCTGCATGATTGTCATCCTATGGTAATGGTGTCGACATTGGTCAAAATTATCTTGGGAATCTACCCATAAATCCTCAATATGAGGGACATGTCCGCTAATGCATAAGGGAGCACCCCCTTTATTTTTCGCTTGGGATCGTAGGGATCTTTTCTCTAGTTCAAGCTTTTGGAGGTTCAAACTCTCTAACTCCACATTTGCCTCCTTGGCAGCAATGAGTGAGGAGCACTTGTAATGTCTTGAGGAGAAGGGGAAGCCAACTTCGATTTTATGTTTCTTTGTCATTAGTGCCTACATCTCCAAAATCTACCTACAAAGCTCCAACAAAACTACCTTGTCTGTAAAATGTCAGGGGAGGAGGAAGGACCTCCTGAAAAACCCCGCTATTCTAATATATGTACATGTCTAGATCATAATATAATATTATTATATTTTAATATTTTTATTGTATTATAATTCATAGTACTATTATACATTTCCTAATAACTCTATAGAAAAATATGTAGAGAGAAATCAATTGAAATTATTTTATGTTTATTTTACTTTAAATTATATTTACTACATACACAAATATTTAAATTTTATTGTATCTACATTTTTTTTTTTTTTTTCCTAACACAAATTTTCTATTCTAATTTTTTAAAATTGATTACTTACATCTAACTTTTTATATATAGCTTACAAATTTCTTTTTTCTTTTTAAAAAAATTATCAAAAATAAAATTTTAAATTTGACAACTATTTATATATAGAATAATAATATTAATCATAGATATAAAATAATAATTAATTTACTATTTCATAGTTATAATGTATAGAATAAATTATTATTATACTATCTTATATTACTATAATTTAACCTCATTTTTACAATTTTAATATTTAAAATAAACTATAGAAGATGATTATAATACACATATAAATAAGAAAAAAGACAACATTGGTAACAATAGAGATTTTATTAAAATTTGAATAAATAAAAAGTTTACGTTTACCACCATTTATTGAGAGAGGGAAACAAGAATATTTATCCATTCTATTACTAACATAGATTAATGTGTATCATATAAAATTAATACTGTAATAGAAGCAGTAAAGTAAAAATGTCCACATAAAATTATAGCACCGTATGATATTATTTTATAGATTATATTGAATATGACCAGAGTAAAGCCACGCACGACGACTAGGGAATGTCAAGTAGCACCCCATTAAGACCGGCCACTTCATTTCCTTGATAATGTTGCTTTTGCCATGACTAGACAGGAAATAATTGACTTGTCAATTCTTACGAAGACTTCGACTTGCAAATTCCCATCCAAGTTAACAAGGGACGCAAGCGTCAAAGTTCTTGCCTATAGTGTGATGCATTTTATTGTAAGATATGGTGAAATGAAAATATGGTTAAGCAACATAGATTTTAGGAAGATGTGTTTTGGTAGAGTGAGAAAATTTGACCATAGTTTAATAGGAAGGATCAAAGCTATTAGTGCATTGAGTTCTTTATAAGTAGATAGACACATATGAAGGATGAAAGCTATTAGTGCATTGAGTTCTTTATAACTAGGTAGACACATATGTAGAATTTGGTTCAACGTGTTAGTCATGCATCCGAAACATAGCTTGATTTTTTAAAAAGATTTTTGAAAGACCAATATGAACTCTTTAGACACATACCAAAAATATTTAGTAATATATTATGTTCTTGATGCGGAGGGGAGGTGATTGTTGGTTTTTAACTAATTGATAAAAAATTGCAAAGTTAGGCAATTTATTCATATCAAATATAATTGAATCATAGTAAAACAAGTGCCAAGCAGTGGCTAGTACTTGCCTTTGTAGTATTATGTAGAAATCATATTTATAAGATAAATAATATTAATATTAGTAATATAAATTCTACAATAATTAGTAATAATCATAATCTAATTATTATATAAAATTCAAGTTATAATAAATTATTTTAATTATAATAATCAAAAAATTTAAATGAGTATAAATTTAAAAAATAATTAGTTTTAACTAAGGTTATAATATAATTTTTTATAATGATAAATTATCATAATTTAAAAATAGAAGTGAAATTATATTTTGTTTATGTATAAAATATAATGTTAACTAGTTAATATAAAAAAAATATAATGTTAAGTCGTTAATTATTACTTTAAAATTTAATACTTGTCCATAGATTTGCGTAAGTAGTTTGAATTAATTGATTATTATTATTATTTTAGTAACGCTCTATGAAAATGAAATCATAAGTTTGAAGTTGTATAGTTTATTTAGAAATATAACTAATAAGATGTATTGTAATATTATCTAAAATATTATTTTCCATAATATTTTATTTCTTATTTTATTATCAAAATGATATATTATTAAATTGTATGATCATAAATTTAATCTAATTAAAATAATATATAATATAGATCGTTATAAGAAAACACAACAATAATGTTAAAAAATATAATTATAAATTAAAAGTTTAGAATAATAGTAAAATAATAATCTAAAGATTAGTCAATAGTTAAGACATTGACTCAAAATTTTAGAAGAAAACAAGGCAATATTAAAGAAAAAGATACAAATAAAATTATATATTATGAAAAAATATAATATTTTCGTGGCTCACAGCGGCTGCCCTTTGTAAACGCCTTCTTACATAAACCGCATTTTAAAAAAAATATTTTATCGGGAAGGGGTTAAATAAAATGTCCTTGATCTGGGTATTTTGGCAGAACCAAAGCTTTCAATTTTGCTTGACACTCTGCCGACTTCCTCCTAATGCTAGCAGTTGCCATGAATAAAAAAAAATGGGCATAAAACACAAAGAACGAGGAGCGGACAGCTAATGCCCATTTAATGTGGCATAGATAAGAATGAGAGAACAATTGAATGCGTGCATATTTTTGGGTAATTTCTGTTTCAAAATTTGATTTTATTCATTGCCTTTTTTCGGAAGAGCCAATAAGAACTCAAAAAAGTAGTTATTTCTAAATTTTATAAATATGAATAAATTACTAACTATATAATATATTTTACATCTTTAAAAAATCTAAAATTCTATTGGTTGGTTGACCACAGAAATTGAAATATTGAAACTGAACGATTGCATAAGTTTACCTGCCGTAGGCAGGAACTAATAATAATAACAATCTTTACACGATCTATAATAATAAGTATCATTATCTGAAAAAGGATTCTTATTCTATTTAAATATATCATCAATAAAAATTTAAAGTATATGCAATTTGTTTATGGTACTATTCTTACGACACTCCATTATAATGTTGGTGTCTTATACTCAACAAGATAGTTATAGTTATTCTCCACACAAAATGACACCACTCCAAAAGTGCAATTGGCATAACACAATGTGTTCTCATTGATATTTTTGCATTTTTACAACCTTGCGGAGGTGGAATAAGGATGAGACCATTCTCCACACAAAATGGTACAATTGTAAAAACACAAATCCAGATAACACAATGTGTTTTCATTAGTTTTTTTACATTGTTATAGTATTGCGGAGATGGCTTATGAGGATGAGACTAGTGAAAATGGTTATTCTCCACACAAAATGACACAACTACAAAAATTCAACTCTAGATAACACAATGTATTTTCACTAGTTTTTTAACATTGTTACAGTATTGCGGAGATGGCTTATGACGATGAGACTAGTGAAAATGGTTATTCTCCACACAAAATGACACAACTACAAAAACACAAATCCACATAATACAATGTGTTTTCACTAAATTTTTTGTTTTCTTACAGCATTGTGAAGACGTCTTATGAGGATGAGACTGACAAAGATGACAAATCCACACAAAATGACATGACAACAAAAACACAAATCCGCATAACACAATGTATTTGCATTGGTTTTTAGCATTGTGGAAGTGGACCATGTTGATAAGACCAATGAAAATGGCTAATTCTCCACACAAAATGACATGACTGCAAAAACATAAATCCACATAACACAATGTGTTTTCACTTGCTTTCTTGTATTTTTATAGCATTGTGGAGGCGGATTATGAGGATAAGACTAGTGAAAATGGGTACTCATCACAAACGACACGACTACAAAAATAGAAATCCGCATAACACAATGTGTTTTCATTGGTGTTTTTACATTTTTACAGCATTGTAGAGGTGATTATGAAGATGAGACCAGTAAAAATGACTATTCTCCATATAAAATAACAACTACAAAAACACAAATTTACATAATACAATGTATTTTCAAATTTTTTTACATTTTTACAACATTATAAAAATAGATATAAAAATCCCTTAAAAAATATCTATTATAAATTTTAAGTTTCTACAGATACATACAAAAGATACCTACAAAATGTGCTATTCCGTTTCCGTGCAGAGACTAGCCACATCTCAACCATTCTTAATAAGTTCATTCAAAATCATTCAATTTGACTAAAAAACACTACTAAGCAGAAAGCATTAGTATTTCTAAAATTTTGTATTGCGCATTCAGGGACAAATGTTTAGGTCCTAAAATTTTAGGCGATAAAACAGATTATACAATTCTAATGCAGGATAGAACTTTGAATGGCGGCCTATATAACCGATTGCACTTATTGCAATAAAATAGTGCAGATGTTAAAGGATTGCGCAATGGAATGTCTATCTGGCAATATGTTTCATGTTTTTCTATTGATTTTAGGGACGTTTGCACTTATTAGTGAAGGTACTGGGCAGCTGAATCTGCAAGGAGATGACATGAATGCGCTTTTGGCTTTAAAGAGGAGAATTGTGGTTGATCCGGAGGAGACGCTGTCCACTTGGAATGCAGAGAAGAAACATCCATGTAACTGGACTGGAGTTTCGTGCACCCTGAAGCGGGGAATTTTCAGGGTGGGAAAGCTCAGCCTGCCCGGGCATCGTCTGGGAGGACGGATTCCCCCACATCTGGGTAATCTCACTTATCTCACAGATATGATTTTTTCTTCCAATTCATTCACCGGATCAATTCCTTCAGAATTTGGCAAATTGAAGGCTCTGAATCATCTGGATTTGAGCCGAAATCAGCTGAGCGGGGAATTACCCACCCAGCTTGGAGATTGCTATGTTCTGGAAACGTTGAATCTGGGTAACAATCTGTTTACAGGATTCGTTCCCGCGTCCCTCGGCAATTTAACGAATTTGGTGTCTCTTGAGCTTAATGGAATTGTGAGTCTGACGGGTGAAATCCCTGCAGAGCTTGGTAAGCTGAAGAAATTGGAGAAGTTGTCTCTGTCGCAGAACAACATTACGGGTGTGATACCTCCAGAACTTGGCGCGCTCAGAAATCTGCAAGTATTGTCTCTGGAGCAGAACGCTTTTCTTTCTGGAACCATTCCCCCTGTTCTTGGCCGGCTTGGGAATTTAAGAGTCCTTTCGCTCTTTCGCACTAATGTGGGTGGAAATATTCCTGTCGAGCTCGGGCAGCTGTGTAATTTGGAAATCATGGACTTGTATCTGAACAGGTTAAGTGGTGGTGTTCCGAAAGAACTGGGGAAGCTGAGGAAAATAAGGAGGCTTTACTTGTGGGAGAATCAGCTGTCCGGAAGCATTCCTCCGGAGTTGGGGCAACTTACCAGGTTGGAGGATTTTACGCTCTCTGTTAATTCTATGACCGGAGGCATTCCCCCTGAGCTTGGACAGCTGAGGAGCTTGAAATACATATACTTGTCTTCCAATAAACTCAACGGAAGCATTCCCAAGGAGTTGGGACAGCTCAAGAATTTGAGAACTCTCACAGCCCCTGCAAATCAGCTGTGTGGGAGCATTCCCATGGAGTTGGGGCAGCTGAGTGAGTTGGAAAGCATCTTCTTGGGGTCCAATAATCTGACTGGAGCCATTCCTAGAGAGTTGGGAAAATTGGAGAAGTTGCAGGAACTTTCCTTGTCTTGGAATGAGCTCTCTGGAGTTATTCCTGGCGAATTGGGTCAATTACATAGCTTGAAAATCCTGCATTTGTCATCGAATAAACTGACGGGGAGAACACCTCAAGAGCTGAGCATGCTGAGCAATTTGGAGGAGCTTCTTCTACAGGACAACAATCTCAATGGCAGCATACCTCCACAGATTGCACAGATGAGATCTTTGACATATCTCAACATGGGCAGCAACCATTTGTATGGAAATATTCCCCCTGAATTTGGTAGGTTACAAAAGTTGAGATATCTTTCTCTGGCTCTGAATAACTTGTCAGGAAGCATTCCAAAGGAGATAGGCCAATTGAGTGCTTTGGAGAGTCTTTATTTGTATGTGAACCATTTCTCCGGAAGCATTCCCCCTGAGTTGGGTAATCTAAGTAGGCTGCAAGAAATGCACTTGGGAAACAACCATCTTTCCGGAGAGATACCAGAACAGATTTTGGTGCTTCAAAATCTACAGTCGCTGAGCTTGAGCGAAAACAATATAAGTGGCAGGCTCAATTATTCTTCCTGGCGGCTTCTACTCTACATTGATGTCTCAGGTAATAGATTATCTGGTGACATTTTCCCTGTCATTGCAAATTGCTCTGAGCTCAACTATATCTTTCTTGACAACAATTTGTTTGAAGGGAAAATTTCTCCTGAGCTTGGGTCAGTGAAGAGTATTTCAGTATTATCTCTCTCGAATAATCAACTGGAAGGAAATGTTCCAGATTCCTTTGGAAATCTCAGCAATTTGATGTATCTCAATCTCGGCTACAACCGTCTGAATGGATCTGTACCTGCGAGCTGGAAAGGGATGACAAAGCTGAGATTGTTATCATTGAAACAGAACCAGTTAAAAGGCTCTTTGCCCGAGTGGATATGGAAATCGAAAGATTTGCATGTAGTGGACTTGTCAAACAATCTGTTTTCTGGGCACATTTCGAGTCAAGTTTCTGAATTGCAAGTTCTGCGAACTGTACCCGATCCTTCAGAAGCGGGGTCTCAGGACGATATATTGTGGGGCAGCTTTGACGCACTCTCAGGCAATGGTTTCACCAGTTCAGACAAAACCAATGCCCAGTTCATTTTCAAGGGTCACCAGCAAGATTTCCAACGTCTTTACCGAACTGAGGGCTTCATAGACTTATCCAGGAATCAGCTTAGTGGTAAAATTCCCTCACAATTTGGCTTGCTCAATGGACTCAGAAGCCTAAATATTTCTTCCAACAAATTGTCTGGGCATATTCCTCCAGATCTTGGGAGTTTACCAATTTTAGAGTCCCTGGATCTATCGAACAATTTGCTGGACGGCTCAATTCCCCAAGTGCTGGCCAAGATTCACTCCTTGGCAATAATGAACCTGTCATATAACAGACTCTCTGGGTTAATACCCGATGGTAAGAATATCTCTTTACACTGCAATTTTTTCCATTTGAAAGAACTCATCTCTTTCTTTCTTCCATGGCCATAACAATGTAATTAATTTTGTTATTATTCAATTCTGTGAAGAATTATAAAATCCAAATACAGATAAATTATTCTATTAATTTAATAGAACAATTTATCTATGCTTTAATTTTGTTTCTTCTTTCATTTGATATCGGAATTTGAATTTGTAGGAAAAGAAGGAACACTATTAACTTTGATACTCATGACTATATGATGTATTTTATTGCACACCATCTTTCTATGAACATAGTGTAGATTGTGTGGATATAGTGAAATTGCCTCTGAAGATAAACAGATAAATTATTCTATTAATTTAATAGAACAATTTATCTATGATCTAATTTTGTTTTTCTTTCATTTGATATCAGAATTTGAACTTGCAGGAAAAGAAGGAACACTATTATCTTTGATGCTCATGACTATTTGATGTATTTTTATTGCACACCATCTTTCTATGACCATAGTGTAGATTGTGTGAAATTGCCTCTGAAAATAAACAGAGATGGAAATTTTAAATCCACCAACAGAAAAGGTGAAGCCCTTCATTTGTAAGGTTGTTGAATGAGGGAAAAAAAATCAAAGCTATCATTGCCAAGTTTGAAGTAGCAGGAAAATCACACATCAGAAAAGGGTTGATTTGTATGAAGGAAATCACAGATCTTGTAGAAGCCACCAACATGAAGTAGTGTGAGAAAATCATATCCCAGCTCTAGAAAAAGCCATAGTGTTTTGTCAAAAGAACTGAAGCCTTTTTAGGAGACAAAGCGTAGACACCTGAATACATAATAGCCAAGTAAAAAGCAGGTAAAAAGCAGTTAAAAAAGAGATTGCCACACTTTGGTAGGAGAGAAACTCACAAAGTTTGAAGAAGAAATGAAGCCAGATGTGGATGTTATTGAGAGAAGCAATGAAGATAGATATCATTATTTAGTTGTGGGAATTAAGGAAGAGATTATTGAAATATTTAGTAATTCTTCCCAGTTGTATAGTTTTTTCCATTTAGTTTTTGTTTCTCTGTTTTGTTTCAATTTTTTTATTTTTGTTTTTAAGTTTCTTTCTAATAATAAGTTTTAGATAATAATTTCCTTTTAGATATATTTAAAAATTGTATATAATGAAACATGAATGTATTTAAAACTTTATATGCAACTCATTTTGATCTTTTTGATAAGCTCTTAATCAATAGAACAATTTATTTTGTACTTCTCTGAATTCTAACATTCGCGTAACAGCAGGTGGTCAGTTCAGTACCTTCGACAATTCATCTTATTTAGGCAATGAGGGACTGTGTGGCGCTCCCCTGTTTAAAACCTGCAAATCAAAAAACAGAACGATTGGGACAGTACCCCCGAAAGAGAAGTCCAAACAATCCACAAGGGTGATTGAATTAGCCGCCATAGTTATTGGAATCGCAATCTTCTCTGTGGTCTGTACTGCGATCTTCTTCAAGTGGAGGCGTTCTCACGCCATTGAAGACCCTGCTAATGACATGGAGATGCATTGTTTTGAAGAGAGTTTGAAGGTGAGCGAACAAGAACTGTACAATTGCACAGATGGATTCAGCGACACAAAAATCATAGGTAGTGGGGCGTCCAGCACAGTGTACAGGGGTGAACTCGGCAGAGGAATGAGCGTTGCAATCAAGAAGCTGAATGTAGAGCAGCTGGGCATGGAGGCCCAACGGAGCTTTGTGGCAGAGTGCAAGACACTGGGTAAAATAAAGCACAGAAACCTTGTTAAAATTCTGGGTGTTTTCTCCAATTTGGATACCAAAATGCTTCTGCTCCAATTCATGCCCAATGGTAACTTGGACATGCATTTGCACGGCTCAGATGTGTGCCGACTCAGCTGGCAGACCAGGCTGAGGATTGCATCGGGCGTTGCAAATGCTCTGATGTATCTGCATGAAGAAAGTGGAGTTGGGGAGATTGTTCACTGTGATTTGAAGCCTTCCAATATCCTCCTTGACAAAGATTTTGAGGCCCATGTCAATGATTTTGGAATTGCACGCTTAATCGACCCGGAACTTCACGGAGCGACACTTTCCAGCACATTCAGAGGCTCGGTGGGATACATTGCCCCAGGTAGGCTACATATTTCTTTGGGCCATTCTTGACACACTAACTTTAAAAAAAAATTAGAAAAAGTAAGTTAATTTTTATTATTTAATACTTTTAGTTTAGGAATCAATCGTTAGTGTGTGATGTTTACAACCTGGGATTTCATTCATTCTTTCTCCTGACATGATAGAGTAGTTTACTTATCCCTTCATTTTGTTTCATTACAGAATTTGCCTACAGTGAAAAGGTTTCAACAAAGGCGGATGTTTATAGCTACGGAATTGTGTTGCTTGAGATGATTACGAAGAAGAAACCCACGAGCACATTTGATGGTGAAATGACCTTGCGTGAGTGGATAAGGTGTTTGTATCCGAGTAATGTAATGGATGGAGTGGATGATGTTCTCAAAGAAGATGCCACAACTGATCAAATTGTTTCCCTCTTAAATGTTGCCCTCCTCTGCACTCAAGCTGCTCCTATTAACCGCCCATCCATGAGGCTAGTGTTGTCCCTTTTAACTTCCATCCACAATGGTTCGAACTAAATCCTAGGCGTGCTAGATGGAAACGTTTATGCAGAAAATTAAAAAGTAATTTATGTAGAAGAAATACTTCAATTTTTTTCAAAAGCTCTCCTTGTATGGGTTGCTTTTTAGTTGGCTGGATAATCATAGGCATGCTAGACAAGTCATTTTATGCATGTTCTATTGCGCCAGTTTGCACTTTTTCTACTATCAAAATACCCATGAGTCCTCTAGAGCTACAATACCATTTTCACATACCTAAGTATCATATGTATTTAGTTCAAATATAATCGTTATTATTTAGAGGATAAATTTTGGTTAATAAAGGTAGGATAATTTATCTATTTTGGTTTACTATTGGGTTTAATTATTTATCTATATTAACAAAGATAAAGCATAAACCTATTATAATTGTTTGACTAATAAGATTTGTGATGTTTTATTAGACTTTGTTTACACTGTGTTGCACTTTGAGTGAGTTGTAGATGTGGTAAAAATGCAAAAAAAAGAGAGATGAAAACATGTTGAATTATGTCGATTTGTATTTTTTAGGTTGTGCCATTTTGTGTGGAGAATAACCAAAGCTATATTATACAATGTATTGTTTCATTTTTACTCTATCCTAAAAGTGGCACCCTACTAGCCTAAGTTCTTATTACGTCATATGTATCTTTTTGTGCCCTTATCTCTTAGGAAATAACGTATTTATTTAAATCAATGACATGGACTCTAATTGCATCATATAATGTTTCATTTATAGAAATCCTAATATGGATATTCATGGCCACATACATAATTTTCATTAGTCCATTTGTAATACTTTAAAGTTTTCATGTGATGTCTCCTTGAAGGGTGGTGCTCCTGTTGACTTGGCCTCCTCTAACCCGACGGATCTGACTGCACCTCTTGTTGCTAGTTTTGTCCCCTATGGCAATGTGGACCCTTCTTTGACTATTTTTTCTCTTGCCTAGGACTGATGAGGTTCTTCTTTGTCAGCACTTTGTTCCTGGTGTTGTTGTTATTGGTTCTTTCTCTTTGAGGGTTCCTCCACCATCTCCTTGTGGTGGGGACAAAAGTATTGCTTGGATAGTTGTCTGTCGACGAAGGAAAAATCACTCAATTGTCACTGGTCCTCCTCCCCATGACGTGAACGAGTTGTCCACCCAAGTTGCTAATTGTGTCGTTAGTTTGTTGTCAATGGTCTTTGTTGACCTTGTTGTCAATTATTGCTTTGGTTTGTAGTGTTAACGCCTTCAAGCTGTGGTTTTGTAAGGGACAAAACCCTTGTTTTGATGCTTTCAATATAAAAAACACACCTATTGCATGTCAAGTTTACAATGCCCAATCAAATGAAAAACACACGGGTACATATAAATGTGAACGCGTGCACGCACACACACATATTAGTAGACCTCAACATTACCTTAGTTGTTGTGTGTTACAATATTGATTCTCTTCTATCTTAATTTGAATAGCTTTGTGTTGTATTTCAATTTTAATAATGCTAAACATGACTTTTACCACAAAAATTCTTACAAGTGAATTTTCATTAATTTTGTAAATCATTATATATATAAGAAATCTACTCTCAAAGAAATATTACACATAAATCTAATGATTAGATCCTTTAAGCTAATCACACAATAGCATGCTCTATTTTTGCTCTAATTGGTACACTAAAATCAACATGTTTGATCAAAATTTTACTTTCTCTCACTTAGAATTGAAAAAGCCATTAGATAATAATGAGAGCTACTGCATTCTTGATTTTTGTGTATAGATTCTAATTTTATTAATTATAAATAATATCTTTTCTTATTTTCAAGTAGTTCTTAATAAATCTTGTTTAATACTTTATAGTATTTTAATAAATAATATTTATTCTAAAATGCATATTTAAAAAAAAAAGAAAATATAAAAAATTCAAAAGTTTTAAACATAGCTCACTATCACTAATTTCTGGTGTATGATATATTTTTAATTATCTTTTGTTATATTAATTATCTATTATTAAATATTTTAAAATATGATTAATTATATTTATAATAATTATATTCTATAATGCATAATTATTTTTACATTAGTCAAATTAATAGATTTTTGTTGAAATAGGGATATTAATATGAAGTGCACTTATATTTTTTAGATTTTTTTAAAAATTCTATTATATTTCTACTTACGTCTAATAAAAACTTTTATTGATTAAAAAACATATGCTTGCTAGAAATTAAGATAAAATATAATATTTAAAAATATATTTTTAGAAATCTTACTCGAAGAGAGGTAATCCAATAATATCTCATATTGTGGTGACACAATTTGATAGCCCATCCCCTTTTTCAAAAAATATTTTAAAATATATAATCTATGAGTAGTAGGAGGATGACATTCAAAAGACCTTTGGATAAATGTTGAAGATGTTAGAGTTGGTATAGAATGCTCTATACTATGCAATATTTGGCTAACATAAGCTCTAGGAACTTCATTAAAGCACATGCAAGATCATCTATGAGAGAATAATTCTATTTGATCAAAAGACACAATGATAGATTACAATGGATTGAATGAGATTACAAAGGGAACCTCTTGGTTATATAGGTCAATGTGAACATAGAATTGCATAAGACAATGACATGTGTCTTAATCTTATGAATTACGACATAAAGTAATAACTATCCTACATGTAACCTAAGTAAACTCAAGTAACAAGGGTGAATGGGGCCTAGATGATTAACTAGATAGGTAAAAACCCCCTTTTACACTAAAAGAAGGTACCTTCATCAAATATTTTTCCTCTAGTTGAAGGTATCCGGGTCTGTGCAAGATCACGAGGGGCCAAAAAGTGGCGATGTGAAAAATATTCACTTTTCACTCATCCAAAAGTGCATGAAAGCGCTTGTTGACTTTTTAGTAGGCCTGGGTGTCAGTACACCTGGGCAAAGCTGCCACCAAAGCACATACCTAATCGGGTACCCGATAAATGTGGCATATATCTGACACCCGCGAGCCCTATTCTTCATTTCCTAGCATGATTTCTTCAAGTTTCTAACCGCATTTTTCTGATACCCGATATATTTTCGGATACCTGATATTGGAAACCCCAAATTTGACTCCGAGCATATTCGGTAAGTAGTTAATTGCATATTTTTATTAATTTATTTCATTTTCATTATAAATGTAGCATTTTTTTTTAAAATAGGGTTTTGTATTTATATTTGTAATAATATTTGAAACTTAGATTTGTTTTTTATTTAATTAGGCATGGCTGACAACAATGAATAAAATAACCCTCCAAATAACAATCCCCCATATCTAAACCCTAAATCTTTACAAGATTTGATAGAAGAAAATTTGAACACAATACGAGGTTTCCAAAACACGTATCAAAATATACCTATATTAGGTCCCATGCTTGCCACACTAAATACAATTGTTGGAAATATTGACACACTCACGCAGCAACTTAATGCTGCTCTTCATTGGCGTGATGATATGCACGCCCAATTTGATGATGGGCTTGACCATGATGGGATTGCGGCCCTTAATATAAGTAAGGAAGATATAGCCGCCCTTTTTGTTGATCCTAAAACCGTAATACCAGTTGACCCCAAAAAGCCCAAATTATCAATAAAATGGTGCACAAATGAAGCAATGCGCACAAACTTTTGGGATCGCTGGTGGATGGTTTTTGATAAACCACCACATAGCAATTTGGAGGTCCCATTTTATTTCCTTAAAAAATTGTATGCTGAGTTTGTGCTTGGTCACCATGGTGATTATTGGAGTATGAGGCCCAACATGGGCGTAGGCAAAGGAGCTCCTCAGACTAGGCCATCTTCCCAGTGCCGAAAGGCCACTACCTTTGTCCCCCCCACTGATGTCACACCCCCTCCTCTAGTGCAGCATCCCGATATCATTTATGAGGCTGCTAAACTGACTATTAGGGCCATTCATTTATTGAGTGATCAGTTGATCACACAGACTAGGTCAGTGTTGCCTCCTGTGGATGCTGCTGGCGCATCGACATCTCGTCGGAGTTCACATGTATGTGAGCCCCATATGTGCATTATGTGTAGGCATATGTGCCTCAGACCGCTTACTGATTCTGATATATATCAGTTTCATGATATTGATGAGGGAGATACAGGAGAGGCTGCAACACCTCATGGAGCATCTACATCTCATGAGAGTGCTTAGGAGGTGCACGTAGAGCCATTGACTCCTGTTGATACAGTAAGAGTAAACATTATAAATAAATTTGTCACATGACTTATTTAATTTAAAAATAATTTATTTATTTAGATTAGTTTTAATGATTGCATGCACTTATGTATATATATTTTTTCCATTTATGTTCAGTTGATGACATAGGAGGAGGTGAGACAGGTGGATGAGTCCACACTTTCGGCCATTTCATTTGGCCTTGATGACTATACGGTATATTATAAATTATGTACCCATTAGTTTTTTTTTATATCATTTAGTGTACATGCTTAAATCTCTATCAATTAGAGCAATAAAATTCATACATTTACTAATATATATTGTCATCTTATTGTGTTCTTGCAGGCTACAGCCGACATCAGTGGGGGGTGTGAGGGGGTTCCTTCATCAGGTGTCGACAAAGGAAAGGTAGTTAATTGTTTAAGATTAATTATGCATGCATATGTATGCCACTTGTGTGTAGTAATAAATATTTTACTTGCACTTTATTGTATAGGGTGTGGCTATTGATGATGTCCCGACACCGGTTCGATGACGTAGGGTTACATGCGTCTCGATTCGGAGTGATAGCCCGATTGTACGTAAACTTTTACATATTGTTATTTGTATTTTGTAACTAGGGTTGCTATGATGAAGTACATTGATATATAATTGACAATATTTTTACTCTCATAGGTTACTCCAACTGTGAGGGAGGTCCCACGAGAATCTTTTGTTTCTTTGTTGACCCAGCCCACTATTCCAGAGGAGGGATCACTAGACGTAGGTTTTAATTTTAGTTCAATCAATTTGTAATTTTATTATGCTATCATCCTATTTTGTAGATTTATTACTCTATGTTGCACCAGTCTACTAATCTCATTATTGCAAATATATATTTATAGGTCAGAGTTGGTATTGTTGGCATGGTCCCTTCGCTACCCAGGACTTATGCTAGGACACCTGATCGTGGTAGGCGATTGAGAGACCAGGTACAAATTTATTTGTATTCGGTTATAATTTTAATTAAATTAGTGTTTGAAAATTATGAATTATATATATATATATATATATATATATATATATATGTACAAATCATATAAAGTAAGCAATCTAACTTTGGTTTGAACTCATTTTTTATGCAGGATCAATCAGAGCCCAACACTCCTTCAAAGAAGCTACATTTTGATGATCCCCCTATAGCATAGGATGCAGTTTTAGTTTTGTGGTCATTTAGAGATGACACTTGGAACATTTTGAGATGGCATATATGCCACATTGTACACCTTAAAACATTGATTTTGTAGACATTTTGAAATGGCATGTGCCATATTTGTATATGGACATACTTTTGATACATTTGATACATATATAGAACATATTCATTTATATGTTATATTTGCGTCATCTTTTGTATATACATATTTATTATTCATGTTTATGGAATTGAATGGTGAAGTTATATCTTGACTATGATTATCATTATGATTTAAATTATATTTTGTTGAAGTTACATTTGTTTTTCTTTACTCTGGAATACCCTGTTCATGGAGCTTATTATGTTTGAGGTTTAACTTCTTGTTGGTGAACAGATTTGTCTTCAAAAGAAACCCTTACAAAATGACCCTTAAAGCCCAAACAAAAAGACTCAACCAACACCAACAGTTGGGTCACTTCACTATTGAGAAGCGTAAACGCCCTTTGAATTATCTAGGTACAGCTCCCCGTGCAGGATTTACAATGAATCAACTAAACTATAAATGATAATGCTTTTAACCTAAAAGCAATAAAGGCTTACAAACATCTATTCGTAAACATGAGATAGACACAAAGGGACTAATTTACTAAAAAGAAAAGGACAGTAAACGCTACAAATTTCATTTGCCTAAATAATGCATTACAGAAAGAAACTAAGAGAGAAAGATGAATGGTTCTTTCCAAATACACGAAAAACTATAGCATAAAGTCCACAGATGATCGTGCTGATGATCAGATGTAACATATATGCATTCAAAAGAAACCAATATCATTCAAAGATGAATATCAATCAGAAAGTGAGCATCTAAAATCAAAGTTTTAATATGCTGACATATCCTTCTTTAAACATAGCAAAACAACAAAGATTTTGATGTTCATGTACATTAATCATTATCTGAAAATAAAATCCCTCTTTCCCTGCATTACAATAAAAATCCTAATCTATCCCTCCCCTGGCACAAAGTCTCTCAGGTCAGGCGAAATTCGGAACCCCCAAAATCTCCTCTACGAGCCTTACTTATTTTCCCCTTTCGGTTAGTTTCTTTCCTATTATAATAACTAATTCTTGAGGACGTGTCTATCCACATCTTTCTCGAATACATTAAAGTATCCCTTTGTGAGTGCCTTAGTAATATTTTGTTATGAAAGTCCATGTTACTTGGTGCTCTACATCTTTCAAAATGGATCTATTCCTATAGAATAGTGCCATTTGGATCTTATTGCAACACAAGTGTTAATGCCTCTGTGTTTTGATTGGACGCTTGGTGCTATAACTAGAGCGTGTCATTTCTGGCTCTCCACAAACTTACCGCTTCATGCAAGTGACACCAAGAAACATTTTGTCGAAGCCATCATACATATGTATTTTGGGATTCAATTACGAGCACGTCCTCCTCAATTTTCCCACCCTGTGAACCTAAAGCCAACATCTTTGAATCATGACTGATGTCAACACAAAGAACTGCATTATCATGCGTCATGAAGGCATCATCAGCTTGGTATTGAAAATTGCTCTTAAGTTTCCCACTGATATAGTCCCAGACCTCTATGAATCCAACAATCGAGCATGAAACAAGGTTCTATCCATCAAGGAAGATGTCGGGTCCTCCTTGACATTCGGTGTTGGGGCATTATTAGGAAATGATAATGTCTTAATATTGAAATTGCATTATAGATTATCATGTTCTCGAATGCCAATACTGTCGATGTGCAAAACCAATTCTCATTGTCATCGACCAGTCTAACCTAACAAAGCTTTGGAAACTTCATTTTTGGATACCTTTTACTAGTTCTACTACTCCTATTTGCAATTCCATATGCCGTGCTCTGCTTACGGGAATTCTGTTGAATAGTTTACATATATTGTCTATGCTTCCAAGTCACAATTTTTATGGGACTCGATATTAAAATTATAACCGACCCCAAGGATGATGGCATGTCCTTGGATAGACAGTGGCATTGATAGCCTCTCCAACCATTTCAGTCTACCTTCATAACCATACCAAATAGGACAATGTCTGCTCAGAAAAATTTCTACTTGATCCATGAGCCCCGAAAGATCGCTGCCCAATCGTGCTTAGTGCACCTTGGGGTCACTTGGGTCGAGCGTGGTCGCGAGTGTTTTAGTGACTCTATGGGTAGAACGGGGTTGTCATTGGCATTTACCTGGCCAACTAGAGCTGATGGAGTAAACAGTTCGATGCTAGGTCAGATGGTTTGAAAGATACGCTGCTAAGCCACTTTCAACTGACCTTGACTGCAAGTTTTGGCATCGACTGAGATTGCCTTGCCAAATGCAAATGAAGTCGAATCGCCCAAAGATGAGAGAGGTTATTGTAGACCTCAAAAACATGATCTCATAGCACCTAACAGTTTGTTGATAGCTCTCACGAGGTCTGAGATACGAGCCCCAGAAGATCGCAGCCCAATCGTGCTTAGTGCACCTTGGGGTCACTTGGGTCGAGTGTGGTCGCGAGCGTTCCGGTGACTCTGTGGACAGAACGGGGTTGTCACTGGCATTTACCCAGCCAACTAGAGCCAATGGAGCCGACGATTTGATGCCAGGTCAGACGGTTTGAAAGATATGCTGCTGAGGCACTTTCAACTGACCCTGACTACAAGTTTTGGCATCGACTGAGATCGCCTTGCCAAATGCAAATGAAGTCAAATCGCCCAAAAATGAGAGAGGTTATTGTATAACTCAAAAACATGATCTTGTAAAACCTAATAGTTTTTTGATACCTCTCACGAGGTCCAAGATACGAGCCCCAGAAGATCACTGCCCAATTGTGCTTAGTGCACCTTGGGTCACTTGGGTCGAGTGTGGTCGCGAGCGTTCCGGTGACTCTGTGGGCAGAATGGGGTTGTCATTAGCATTTACCTAGCCAACTGGAGCTGATGGAGTAGACGGTTTGATGCCAGGTCAGACGGTTTGAAAGATACGCTACTGAGCCACTTTCAACTAACCCTCACTGCAAGTTTTGGCATCGACTGAGATTGCCTTGCCAAATGCAAATGAAGTCGAATCGCCCAAAACTGAGAGAGGTTATTGTAGACCTCGAAAAAATGATCTCATAGTACCTAATAGTTTTTCAATACCTCTCACGAGGTCCAAGATACGAGCCCCAGAAGATTGCTGCCCAATTATGCTTAGTGCACCTTGGGGTCACTTGGGTCGAGTGTGGTCGCGAGTGTTCCGGTGACTCTGTGGGAAAAATGGGGTTGTCACTAGTGTTTACCCAGCCAACCGGAGCCAATGGAGCAGACGGTTTGATGCCAGGTCAGACAGTTTGAAAGATACGCTGCTAAGCCACTTTCAACTGACCCTGACTACAAGTTTTGGCATCTACTGAGATCGCCTTGACAAATGCAAATGAAGTCGAATTGCCAAAACTTGAGAGAGGTTATTGTAGACCTCAAAAACATGATCCCATAGCAACGACAGTTTGTTGATAGTTCTCACAAGGTCTGAGATACGAGTCCTAGAAGATCGCTGCCCAATCGTGCTAAGTGCACCTTGGGGTCACTTGGGTCGAGTGTGGTCGCGAGTGTTCCGGTGACTCTGTGGGCAGACTGAGGTTGTCACTAGCATTTACCTGGCCAACCAGAGCCAATGGAGTAGATGATTTGATGCCAGGTTAGACGGTTTGAAAGATATGATGGTGAGCCACTTTTAACTAACCCTGACTGCAAGTTTTGGCATCGACTGAGATCGCCTTGCCAAATGCAAACGAAGTCGAATCGCCCAAAACTGAGAGAGGTTATTGTAGACCTTGAAAACATGATCTTGTAACACTTGATAGTTTGTCAATATCTCTCATAAGGTCCAAGATATGAGCCCCAGAAGATCGCTGCCCAATCGTGCTAAGTGCACCTTGGGGTCACTTGGGTCGAGTGTGGTCGCGAGCGTTCTGATGACTTTGTGGGCAGAATGAGGTTGTCACTAGCATTTACCCAGCCAACCAAAGCCAATGGAGAAGATGATTCGATCCTAGGTTAGATGGTTTGAAAGATACGTTGCTGAGCCACTTTCAATTGACCCTGACTGCAAGTTTTGGCATCGACTGAGATCGCCTTGCCAAATGCAAATGAAGTCGAATTGCCCAAAGCTGAGAGAGGTTATTGTAGACCTCAAAAACATGATCCTGTAGCACCTAACAATTTTTTGATAGTCTCATGAGGTCCGAGATACGAGCCCCAGAAGATCGCAACCCAATCGTGCTTAGTGCACCTTGGGGTCACTTGGGTCGAGTGTGGTCGCAAGCATTTCGGTGACTCTGTGGGTAGAATGGGGTTGTCATTGATGTTTACCCAACCAACCAAAGTCAATGGAGTAGACGGTTCAATTCCAAGTCATACGGTTTGAAAGATACACTGCTGAGCCACTTTCAACTGACCCTGACTGCAAGTTTTGGCATCGACTGAGATCGCCTTGCCAAATGCAAAGGAAGTCGAATCACCCAAAATTGAGAGAGGTTATTGTAGACCTCAAAAAAATGATCTCGTAGCACCTGACAGTTTGTCGATAGCTCTCACGAGGTCTGAGATATGAGTCCCAGAAGATCGCTACCCAATCGTGCTTAGTGCACCTTGGGGTCACTTGGGTCGAGCGTGGTTGCGAGCGTTCCGGTGACTTTGTGGGAAGAATGGGGTTGTCATTGGCATTTACCCAGCCAATCAAAGTTGATGGAGTAGACGGTTTGATACCAGGTTAGACGGTTTGAAAGATACGTTGCTGAGCCACTTTTAACTGACCCTCACTGCAAGTTTTGGCATCGACTGAGATCGCCTTGCCAAATGAAAATGAAGTCGAATCGCCCAAAACTAAGAGAGGTTATTATAGACCTCGAAAACATGATCCTGTAACACTTGATAGTTTGTCGATACCTCTCACGAGGTCTAAGATACGAGCCCCATAAGATCGCTGCCCAATTGTGCTTAGTGCACCTTGGGGTCACTTGGGTCAAGCGTGGTTGCGAGCGTTCCGGTGACTCTGTGGGCAAAACAAGGTTATCACTAGTGTTTACCCAGCCAACCAAAGCTGATGGAGCAGATGATTTGATGCTAGGTCAAACGGTTTGAAAGATATGCTGCTAAGCCACTTTCAATTGACCCTGACTGCAAGTTTTGGCATCAACTGAGATCGCCTTGCCAAATGCAAACGAAGTCGAATCGCCCAAAACTAAGAGAGGTTATTGTAGACCTCAAAAACATGATCTTGTAACACTTAACAGTTTGTCGATACCTCTCATGAGGTCCAAGATACGAGCCCCAGAAGATTGTTGCCCAATCATGCTTAGTGCACCTTGGGGTCACTTGGGTCAAGTGTGGTCGTGAGCGTTCCGGTGACTCTGTGGGAAGAATGGGGTTGTCACTAGCATTTACCCAGCCAATCAGATCTGATGGAGTAGATGATTCAATTTCAGGTTAGACGGTTTGAAAGATACGCTGCTGAGCCACTTTCAACTGACCCTGACTGCAAGTTTTGGCATCGACTGAGATTGCCTTGCCAAATGCAAAGGAAGTCGAATCGCCCAAAATTGAGAGAGGTTATTGTAGACCTCGAAAACATGATCCTATAACACCTAATATTTTGTTGATATCTCTCACGAGGTCCAAGATACAAGCCCCAGAAGATCACTGCCCAATCATCCTTAGTGCACCTTGGGGTCACTTGGGTCGAGTGTGGTCACGAGCGTTCCGGTGACTCTGTGGGTAGAACGGGGTTGTCATTAGCATTTACCCTACCAATCAGAGCCGATGGAGCAGATGGTTTGATGCCAGGTTGGATGGTTTGAAAGATACACTGCTGAGCCACTTTCAACTGACCCTCACTGCAAGTTTTGGCATCGAGTGAGATCGCCTTGCCAAATGCAAACGAAGTCAAATCGCCCAAAACTGAGAGAGGTTATTGTAGACCTTGAAAACATGATCATGTAGCACCTGATAGTTTGTCAATACCTCTCATGAGGTCTGAGATACAAGCCACTTTCAACTGACTGTTAGTGGTATGTTTGAAATTTGAACTATGAAATTAATCATGATTAAGCTTGTTAAATTTGAACTCTGGAGCTTATTATGTTTGAGGTTTAACTTTTATAGATTTTTTGAAATGATAAAAAATAATATCCTTAAATCATTACAAACAAATATCAAACATGTAAGAATTCAAACCATGCAAATGACATAAGTATATGACATGTAATATCTCTTCTTGGCACTATTGGCCACCCATACATGATTTTGGTCATAAGTCCTTATGAAGAGTTTAAGGACATTTAACTTTTAAATCAAATTGATTGTTACAAATTGCCATTATAGGCTTCAAAAGATCTCAATTAACCATTAAGGATCCTTTTGTCCTTCTATCTCTGATTGGATCCATGGTGACCGTAGGCGTCTTCATAGGTGCTCCTGTACAAGTTACATTCCACATACAAAACCAAGTTTATTGACTCAAAATACAATCTAAGAAAGGTCAAATTAATGTATTGAAATGAAGCTTAATGAACTTAGAAAATAATGCACTAAGTTAACTTATTACCTAGTCAAGTGTTCCTGAAGGGTCATCTCTTTGCTTCAGGGTCTCCAATAGTGCTTCATGATCAATAGCAGTAATAGTCCAAAGTTCTTTTGTCTTTGGTCTTCCATGATGCTTTGACAAATTGACATTTGTTGCTATAACAAGGTGTGAATACATCAGAATAGTTTTGTGCTTCTCATAGTCTTCAAATGTGGGAACTCCATTCTTTCTAATCATGTATGTTCGCAACCATGTTCCTGCAACAACAACTGAACCAATAGGATATGTGAACCCATCACCATTTGTCATCGGTTGTACAAGATTCTGTTTACCTTGTACACAATGTGCTAACCAATAATCTGACCTCTCATCATTCCCCTGTGGTGCAACCAATGCAAAAACATCTCCTGGATTCAAAAGATCTAAAAGATGGTCATAGTCAACTAAAGTGTCCATGTCATCATTTCTTATAGAGAGTGTCAAAGATAAAGGAGTTAGATACTGTGGAACCCATGTATCCACCCACTCACTTGACTTGCAATGATCCCAATCATACTGAAAACACATGGGGCAAAAACAAGCCAACTCTCGTGTCCAAATGGTCCATGTACTACTATTGGAGCTTTGGAATGAATGCATTTTTGAAGAGTCTTTCACTGTTTGACAATCCAATCTATCCCCTATAGTTCCCTCCTCAACCAACCAAAAGAATCTACGCACTGTAGAATCAAGAGTCCCCCCCTGTGACAATGCTAAAGTACACCAATCAACAATAAAATGAGCATCAAGAAGTACAACACCTGAAATCCTCAATTGTTCCTTAACTAGAGCTCTCTTCACACATGCACCTACTCCGTCATGCTCCCCTTTCCCATGCCCTGACTCAAAAAAACTCCAAATATGAGGTACACCTCTCTCCACATGCATTCTACACAACCAATAAAACATTTTGGCATTCTTAAATTGACCGGTGCAATTATCCAACCAAATGAGATGCCTATCCATAGCAATACCATTTTCCTGCAAGAAGTCAAAATAGTTCTAGAAACAATGTTGAACAAACTCATGAGAGTGAGACCTCTCGTCGCTCATATAAAAATGGTACTCTCTGATTATCTTTCGCTCATCTTTTGTGCTATTAGGGGAATGTCTATATGTGATGTGTACAAAAATAGCAACCTGAATCAAATTGTAATATTGAGCTTGAGTCTCATTTTGGGGCTGCAATGTATAGTTCTCCGCAAAGTCTACAACGGATAAAATAGTTCCAATGGGGAAAGTGTCCTTACATGTCCTGAATTGTTGATCCAACCATTGAGACCTATGACTATGCCTTGCATACTTGTAAAAAAGATTTGTCTTGAAATCTGAGATAAAATCAACAACATTGTATTCATTTGCAACTAACTCACATCTAGAGCCTTCACCTCCACTCTTCAATGTATATTTCACTATTTCATATACCTTTTTTTGGATGAGTGTCTTTCCAAAATTGTGTTCCAAACCCTCATGAAAACATGTTCTAAACTTGGACAAGCCACCACATTTTGAGCACTTGGCATTTAAGCAATCTTTTTTATAAAATAAACAACCATCATCTTTTTGACATAAAAATTGATCTAGCAAGTCTCTTGATGATTTGGGAAGACCACTTGCACCACAATCCTCTAGCATTTCATTAGTATGCAAAGTAGAACGAATGGACCGTAATAAATCATGATGCATTGAAAACTCAACATGATATTTGCAACAACATGTATTTCGAATCTTAAGGGGTACACAATAAAATGGCTTCACGGATTCAAAAGACCTTTGTGATATTTTCAATGTTGGATGTGTCTCACAAAATTTTTTATACAACATTGTTTGACTTACCTCCACATAATGTTTAGGATGTGGAGTGCGGTCTCAATTGCCAACTCTCAACTTCAAGACATCCTTCACATTTGGTGACACTCTTGAGTTAACATCCCAAAATTGTTGAATTTCATCCTTGACAACATCTGTTAGCTTCTTATCGAAATGTGGAAGTCTCCCACCATAAGCCCATGTATCAATTTGAAGGGGATCATCAAGTCCTTCTCTTCTTGCAAGTGCTCTACCCAAAGTTTTACGGTCTATATTGAAGTCAACACAAGTTTGTCTGATCAAACGAGCCTTTCTCAACTGATGACTTACTAAGGAGGTTGTAATAACCCTCCGAGCAACTCTCTTGTCTTTTTCTCTGCTAGTCTTCCCAATGCTATTGAGAGCATTGAAAAGATTCTTCACAACAATGGCATTTCTCTCCATTTTCTTGTTCACATGAATCTTCAATTTCACAAGCATAGGTCTCATCTTTTGCATCTTTAACAACTGCACAAAAATTTGACATTTCTCAACCAATGTATTGTTTCGAAAAAATTGATCATAAAGTCTTGAAGCCCACAACCTAATGGTTCTATGTGACCTCTTTCCTTCCCAATTATTCATAATGTTCTCCTCAATTTTAATTAACCATTTAGGTGTTCTTGAAAGCCCCAAATTTGAAGATTGATTATCTTTATTGCAAGGGACTTCATTTTGCATATAATTTGGAGATGTATAACATTCATGTGGTTCTTGTGCAACATTTTCGTTCCCAAAGTCTACATTTTCAATCTCCATCTGTGCATTTTCAAATTGAACATCCTCTTCACTTATAACTACATTTACGGGGTCACCTTGATTAATGTTTAACATACCTTCTCTCCTTCTTCGGTGATTTTCCTTATCTTTTTCCCTATATGCCTGAATTTCGTTATCTGTCAGCTTCCTCTTGTGTTTAGCCTTTCGACGACTGGTGCTTCCCATGGTGAGACCACAAGTCGACAAAAATCAAACAATGGGCCCCAAATCACATTTTTTGTTTTGCAACGCATGAAAAAAGTATAAAATCCTGTGATTGTCTGCTTTATGGGGACAGGGAATATTTTGGTCAAATATTGCCTGGGAAAAATCGGGTACCCGATATTCTCCTGCCAATGAAAAACCGACGGGAGCAAATGAAAACAATTGAACTTTTACATATATTTATGTATATAATATATCTATAAAAAAGAAGCATATGATATATATAATGTATATTATATATGTACTAATGTATTATATATATTAATTTATTAAATATACTAATATATATAATATATTATATATATACTAATGTATAATATATACTAACATATATATATATATATATGTATATATATATATATATGTATATATATATATATGTATATATATATATATATATATGTATATATATATATATATATGTATATATATATATATATATATATGTATATATATATATATATATATGTATATATATATATATATATGTATATATATATATATATATATGTATATGTGTATATATATATATATATATATGTATGTATATATATATATATATATGTATATATATATATATATGTATATATATATATATATGTATATATATATATATGTATATATATATATATATACATATATACATATACTAATGTATACTAATATATTATATATAATATTACAAATTAAGGAGAAACTCTTGCAGAAATATGGAAATTATAATCTTCCTCCTAGAGCATACATTAATGAAGTTCTTCGTGCCTTAGCAGAGGAAGCCAGCTGGATTATTCAAGCTTACGGTACTACATACAGAAATACAGTATGTATTTTTGGCCTAAATTTTTTTCTCGTTTCTTTTAGGTCTTTAAAGGTCGTCGGCTAAATCTTTGTATTAAATGTGCCTTTTACAGGCATCGTAAACCCTAGCTTCACAGAAATGGAGGCTTTGAAGAATAGTTCACTGGAGGCAGAGAGAGACTCCCTAGGGGTCCATTGGAATGCTCAAGTGTGTCTTAAGCGGTCCTAGGATCCTAATACCACTTAAGACACACTTGAGCATTCTAATGTGTCAAAAGGGGTTCTGGGGACTCCCTATGGGTACTAGTACACCTTATCACGCATTAGGACACCTAGAGAGTCCCCATGAACCCTTAAGACACATTGGAATGCTCAAGTGTGTATTAAGGGGTTGTAGGACCCGTTAGGACACACTTGAGCATTCTAATGCGTCAAAAGGGGTCATGGAGACTCCCTAGGGGTCATAGTATGCCTTATCATGCCTTAGGACCCCTAGAGAGTCCCCATGATGACTTCAGACACATTGGAATGCTTAAGTGTGTCTTAGGGGGTTGTAGGACCCCTTAAGACACACTTGAGCATTCTAATGTGTCAAAAGGGGTCATGGGGACTCCCTAGGGGTCCTAGTACACCTTATCTAACACATTAGAATGCTCAAGTGTGTCTTAAAGGGTATTAGGACCCCTTAAGACACACTTGAGCATTTGAATGTGTCAAAAGGGGTCATGGGGACTCCCTAGGTGTCTTTGTATGCCTTATCACACTCTAGGATGCCTAGGGAGTCCCCATGACCCCTTTTGACGCATTAGAATGCTCAAGTGTGTCTTATGGGGTCCTAATACCCCTTAAGACAAACTTGAGCATTCCAATGTGTCAAAAAGGGTCATGGGGACTCCTTAGGAGTCCTAGTACTCCTTATCATGCATTAGGACACTTAGGGAGTTCCCATGACCCCTTTTGACACATTGGAAAGCTCAAGTGTGTCTTAAGGGGTCGTAGGACCCCTTAAGACACACTGGAGCATTTCAATGTGTCAAAAGGGGTCATCGGGATTCCCTAGGGTTCTTAGTAGACCTTATCATGCGTTAGGACCCCTAGGGAGTCCCGATGACCCCTTTTGACACATTGGAATGCTCAAGTGTGTCTTAAGGGGTCGTCGGACCCCTTAAGACACACTTGACCATTCCAATGTGTCAAAAGGGGTCATGGGGACTCCCTGGGTGTCCTAATGCGCATTAGGACACCTAGGGAGTCCCCATGACCCCTTTTGATGCATTGGAATGCTCAAGTGTGTCTTAAGGGGTCCTGAGACCCCTTAAGACACACTTGAGCATTCCAATGCGTCAAAAGGGGTCATGGGGACTCCCTAGGGGTCCTAGTACACCTTATCACATATTAGGACACGTAAGGAGTTCTGATCAAACCTTTTGACACATTAGAATGCTCAAGTGTGTCTTAAGGGGTCCTAGTACACCTTATTTGACATCGAGACTCTCTAGGGTAGGACCCCTTAAGACACACTGGAGCATTCCAATGTGTCAAAAGGGGTCATGCAGACTCTCTAGGGGTCCTAACGTGTGATAAGGTGTACTACGACCCCTAGGGAGTCTTGATGACCCCTCTTGACACATTGGAATGCTCAAGTATGTCTTAAGGGGTCGTAGGACCCCTTAAGACACACTTGAGAATTTCAATGTATTAAAAGGGGTCATGGGGACTCCCTAGGTGTCCTAATGCACATTAAGAAACCTAGGGAGTCCCCATGACCCCTTTTGACGCATTGGAATGCTCAAGTGTGTCTTAAGGGGTCCTAATACCCCTTAAGACACACTTGAGAATTCCAATGTGTCAAAAGGGGTCATGGGGACTCCCTAGGGGTCCTAGTACACCTTATCATGTATTAGGACATGTAGGGAGTTCTCATGACCCCTTTTGACACATTAGAATGCTCAAATGTGTCTTAAGAGGTCATGGAGAATCTCTAGGGGTCTTAAGGTGTGATAAGGCATACTAGGACCACTAGGGAGTCCCCATGACCCCTTTTGACACATTGGAATGCTCAAGTGTGTTTTAAGGGGTCGTAGGACCCCTTAAAACACACTTGAGCATTCCAATGTGTCAAAAGGGGTCATGGGGACTCTCTAGGGGTCCTAAGGTGTGATAAGATGTACTAGGACCTCTCAGGAGTCCCCATGACCCCTTAAGAGACATTGGAGCACTTTAGTATTCCAATGTGTCTTAAGGGGTCATGGGGACTCCCTAGGGGTCCTAACGTGTGATAAGGCATACTAGGACCTCAAGGGAGTCCCCATGACCTTTTTTGACACATTGGAACACTTAAGTGTGTCTTAAGGGGTCCTAATACCCCTTAAGACACACTTGAGCATTCCAATGTGTCAAAAGGGGTCATGGGGACTCCCTAGGGGTCCTAAGACATACTAGGACACCTAGAGAGTCCCCATGACCCCTTAAGACACATTGGAATGCTCAAGTGTGTCTTAAGGGGTCCTCTGACCTCTTAAGACACACTTGAGAATTCCAATGTGTCTTAAGGGGTCATGGGGACTCTATAGAGGTCCTAACACATGATAAAGCTTACTAGGACCTCTAGGGAGTCCCCATGACCCCTTTTGACACATTGGAATGCTCAAGTGTGTCTTAAGGGGTCCTATGACCCCTTAAGACACACTTGAGCATTCCAATGTGTCTTAAGGGGTCATGGGGACTCTCTAGGGGTCCTAACATGTGATAAGGCGTACTAGGACCCCTAGGGAGTCCCCATGACCTCTTAAGACACATTGGAATGCTCAAGTGTGTCTTAAGGGGTTGTATGACCCCTTAAGACACACTTGAGCATTCCAATGTGTCTTAAGGGTTCATGGAGACTCTCTAGGGGTCCTAACATGTGATAAGGTGTATTAAGACCCCTTAAGACATACTTGAGCATTCCAATGTGTCAAAAAGGGTTCTGGGGACTCTTTAGGGGTCCTAAGGCATGATAAGACGTATTAAGACCCCTAGAGAGTCCCCATGACCCCTTAAGACACATTGGAATGCTCAAGTGTGTCTTAAGGGGTCCTATGACCCCTTAAGACACACTTGAGCATTCCAATGTGTCTTAAGGGGTCATGGGGACTCTCTAGGGGCCCTAACATGTAATAAGGCATACTAGGACCCCTAGGGAGTCCCCATGACCCCTTAAGACACATTGGAATGCTCAAGTGTGCTTTAAGGAGTCGTACGACCCCTTAAGATACACTTGAGCATTCCAATATGTCTTAAGGGTTCATGGAGACTCTCTAGGGGTCCTAACATGCGATAAGGTGTATTAGGACCACTTAAGACATACTTGAGCATTCCAATGTGTCAAAAGGGGTCCTGGGGACTCCTTAGGGGTCCTAAGGCATGATAAGGCATATTAAGACCCCTAGGGAGTCCCCATAACCCCTTTTGACACATTGGAATGCTCAAGTGTGTCTTAAGGGGTCCTATGACCCCTTAAGACACACTTGAGCATTCCAATGTGTCTTAAGGGGTCATGAGGACTCTCTAGGGGTCCTAACACGTGATAAGGTGTACTAGGACCCCTAGGGGGTCCCCACGACCCCTTAAGACACATTAGAATGCTCAAGTGTGTCTTAAGGGGTCGTACGACCCCTTAAGACACACTTGAGCATTCCAATGTGTCTTAAGGGTTCATAGAGACTCTCTAGGGGTCCTAACGTGTGATAAGGCGTATTAGGACCCCTTAAGACATACTTGAGTATTCCAATATGTCAAAAGGGGTCCTGGGGACTCCTTAGGGGTCCTAAGACATGATAAGGTGTATTAAGACCCCTAGGGAATCCCCATAACCCCTTTTAACACATTGGAATGCTCAAGTGTGTCTTAAGGGGTCCTAATACCCCTTAAGACACACTTGAGTATTCCAATGTGTCTTAAGGGGTTGTGGGGACTCTGTAGGTGTCCTAAGGTGTGATAATGCATACTAGGACCTCTAGGGAGTCCCCATGACCCCTTTTGACACATTTGAATGCCCAAGTGTGTCTTAAGGGGTCCTACAACCCCTTAAGACACACTTGAGCATTCCAATGTGTCAAAAGGGGTCATGGGGACTCCCTAGGGGTCCTAGTATGCCTTATCACATGTTAGGACCCCTAGAGAGTCCCCATGACCCCTTTTGACACAGTGGAATACTCAAGTGTGTCTTAAGGGGTATTAGGACCTCTTAAGACACACTTGAGTGTTCCAATGTGTCAAAAGGGGTCATGAGGACTCCCTAGCAGTCCTAGTATGCTTTATCATGTGTTAAGACCCTTGGGGAGTCCCAATGACCCCTTTTGACATATTGGAATGCTCAAGTGTGTCTTAAGGGGTCCTAGGGGTCAAAAGGGGTCATTGGGACTCCTTAAGGGTCCTAGTATGCCATATCACGCCTTAAGACCCCTAGGGAGTCCCCATGACCCCTTTTGAGAAATTGAAATGCTCAAGTGTGTCTTAAGAGGTCCTAAGACCCCTTAAGACACACTTGAACATTACAATGTATCGAAAGGGGTCATGGGGACTCCCTACGGGTCTTAGTAAGCCTTATCATGCGTTAGGACCCCTAGAGAGTCCCCATGACCCCTTTTGACACATTGGAACCCTCAAGTGTGTCCTAAGGGGTCATAGGACCCCTTAGGACACACTTGAGGGTTCCAATGTGTCAAAAGGGGTCATGGGGACTCTCTAGGGGTCCTAGTACACCTTATCACATGTTAAGACCCCTAGAGAGTCCCCATGACCACTTTTGATGCATTAGAATGCTCAAGTCTATCTTAAGGGGTCCTACGACCCCTTAAGATAGACTTGAGCATTCCAATGCATCAAAAGGGGTCATGGGGACTCCCTAGGGGTCCTAGTACACCTTATCATGCCTTAGGACTCCTAGGGGTCATGGGGACTCCCTAGGGGTCCTAGTATGCCTTATTATGCTCAAGTGTGTCTTAAGGGGTCCTCTGACATGTCCTAATGCATTCTAAAGGGTCATCATTTCATCAAAGTTCCATTTGAAACCCTAATGACCCCTTAACGGGCCTGCTGACCCCGATTCGACATGTGGTGTTCTGAGACCACCCCACGGACCCCTTTCGAGTTTTACTAGGCAAAAGTCATCCAAATTTGGTACGTAGGTCCTTTGACATGTCCTAATGCATTGCAAAGGGTCCCCATTCCATTAAAGTTACATTTGGAACCCTAATGACCCCTTAACAGGCCTGCTGATCCTGATTCGACATGTGGTGTCCCAAGAGCACCCCATGGACCCCTTTTGAGTTCTACTAGGTAAAAGTCTTGCAAATTTGGTACGTAGGTCCTCTGACATGTCCTAATGGGTTCCAAAGGGTCACCAGTCCATGGAAGTTGCATTTGGAACCCTAATGACTCCTTAACAGGCCTACCAACCCCGATTCAACATGTGGTGTCCAGAGAGCACCCCATGGACCCCTTTTGAGTTCTACTAGGCAAAAGTCATCCAAATTTGGTACGTAGGTCCTCTGACATGTCCTAATGCATTGCAAAGGGTCCCTATTCCATCAAAGTTGCATTTGGAACCCTAATAACCCCTTAATAGGCCTACCGACCCCGATTTGACATGTGGTCTCCCGAGAGCACCCCATGGACCCCCTTTGAGTTCTACTAGGAAAAAGTCATCTAAATCATGGAATTAGGTCCTTTGACATTTCTTAATGTGTTCCAAAGGGTCACCATTCCATCAAAGTTGCATTTCAAATGTTATTGACCCCTTAATAGGCCTACCGGCCTCGTTTCGACATGTAGTGTCCCGAGAGCACCCCATTAACCCCTTTTGAGTTCTACTAGGAAAAAGTCATCCAAATTTGGTAAATAGGTCCTATGACATGTTATAATGTGTTACAATGGGTCACTATTCCATCGAAGTTGCATTTCAAACCCTATTGACCCCTTAATAGGCCTAACGACCCTGTTTCGACATGTGGTCTCCCGAGAGCACCCTATGGGCCCCTTACGAGATCCAGTAGGAAAAAGTCATCCAAATTTGGTACATAGGTCCTATGACATATCATAATGTGTTCCAAAGGGTCACTATTCCATCAAAGTTTCATTTGGATGACACCTTAACAGGCCTACCGACCTCGATTCGACATGTGGTCTCCTGAGAGCACCCCATGGACCACTTTCGAGTTCTACTAGGGAAACGTCATCCAAATTTGGTACGTAGGTCCTTTGACATGTCCTAATACATTCCAAAGGGTCATTTTTCCATCAAAGTTTCATTTGGAACCCTAATGACCCCTTAATAGGCCTATTGACCCTGATTCGACATGAGCTCTCCCGAGAGCACCCCATGGACCCCTTTCGAGTTATACTAGGAAAAATTAGTCCAAATTTGGTACATAGGTCCTATGACATGTTGTAATGTGTTCCAAATGGTCACCATTCCATAAAAGTTTCATTTGGAACCCTAATGACCCTTTAATAGGCGTACCGACCCCATTTTGACATGTGGTCTCCCGAGAGCACCCCATAGACCACTTTCGAGTTATACTTGGAAAAAGCCATCCAAATTTGGTACATAAGTCCTCTAACATGTCCTAATGCATTTCAAATGGTCACCATTCCATCGAAGTTGCATTTCAAACCCTAATGACCCCTTAATAGGCCTACCGACCCCGATTCGACATGAGGTCTTCTGAGAGCACCCCATGGACCCCTTTCAAGTTCTACTAGGGAAAAGTCATCCAAATTTTGTACATAGGTCATATAATATGTCCTAATGTGTTCCAAAGGCTCACCATTCCATCGAAGTTGCATTTGGAACCCTAATGACCTCATAACAGGCCTACCGACCCTGATTTGACATGAGGTCTCTCGAGAGCACCCCGTGGACCCCTTTTGAGTTCTACTAGGAAAAAGTCATCCAAATTTGGTATGTAGGTCCTATGACATGTCCTAATACATTCCAAAGGGTCACTATTCCATCTAAGTTGCATTTCAAACCCTAATGACCCCTTAACAGGCCAATCTGCCCTAATTCGACATGTGGTCTCCCGAGAGCACCCCATGGACCCCATTTGAGTTCTACTAGGCAAAAGTCATCCAAATTTGGTACGTAGTTCCTATGAAATGTTCTAATGCATTCCAAAGGGTCACCATTCCATCTAAGTTGCATTTGTAACCCCAATGACCCCTTAACAGGCCTATCGACCCCAATTCGACATGAGGTCTCTCAAGAGCAACCCATGGACCCCTTTCAAGCTATTTTGGGAAAAAGTCATATGAATCATGGAATTAGGTCCCCTTACATGTCCTAATGCATTCCAAAGGGTCACTGTTCCATCAAAGTTTCATTTCAAACCCTAATGCCCCCTTAACAGAACTACCAACCCCGATTCGACATGAGGTCTCCCGAGAGCACCCCATGGACCCCTTTCGAGTTCTAATAGGAAAAAGTCATCTAAATTTGGTACGTAGGTCCTATGACATGTCCTAATGCATTCCAAAGGGTCACCATTCCATCAAAGTTTTATTTAGAACCCTAATGACCCCTTAATAGGCCTTCCGACTCCATTTCAACATGTGGTCTCTCAAGAGCACACCATGGACCCCTTTTGAGTTTTAATAGGCAAAAAGTCATCCAAATTTGGTACATAGGACATATCCTAATGTGTTCCAAAGGGTGACTATTCCATCAAAGTTTCATTTGGAACCCTAATGACCTCTTAACAGGTAGGTACCGGCCCCGATTTGACATGTGGTCTCTCGAGAGCACCCCATGGACCCCTTTCAAGTTCTACTAGGAAAAAGTTATTCAAATTTGGTACGTAGGTCATCTGATATGTCCTAATGCGTTCCAAAGAATCACTGTTGATCGAAAGTTTCATTTGGAACCCCGATGACCCCTTAAGTCACCTATCGACCTCGAATCGCACAATGGTCTCCCAAGAGCACCCCATGGACCCTTTTCGAGTTTGACTAATCAAAATTCATCTAAATTGTGGAGTTAGGTCCTCTGACATGTCCTAATGCGTTCCAAATGGTCACCGTGCATCAAAGGTTGTCTCACGAGCCCTAATGACCCCTTAAGACGCCTAGCGACACTGATTGGACATGTCGTCTCCTGAGAGCACCCCATGGACCCTTTTTGAGTTGGACTAGGAAAAAGTCATTAAAATTTGGTACATTGGTACTCGGACATGCCCTATTGCCTTCCAAATGGTCACTGTACATCCGAAGTTGCCTCACAAACCCTAATTACCCCTTAAGACGTCTAGTGACCCCAATTCAACCTATTGTCTCATGAGAGGATCTGTTATAACTTAAATTAAATATTAAAATAATATATAAAATATTTGAAAAAATATGATATTTAATAGACTAAATATATAATATATATATTATAAGATATATTAGATATTACATTTAATATATATTATCAAATATACAATATATTAATGTCCTATTTATTTTATATATATTATATATATTAGACATTATATTATATTTTATTATATTATATACACAACAATATTTAATATATAATTTATAATATATACATATATATATTATGTAACATTTATATTATAATATAAAAATATTGCATTTAATATAAATCTAAACAGACTATATACTTAGGCCGTTTAAATTGATATTATCGAATATATAATATAAATAAATAATATATAATATATATACTATATAATATAAAATATAAAACATAAAATATAAAACCTAAATATAAAATATATAAATTATTTATTGTAAGGGTGAAAGAAAATAACATCAAAATTAAAGGGAAATAAAAAAAGAGTGGGAGGGGGAAACTTTTCAAATTTGAAATTAAAGCAAAATCGGGTCATAGCTTTGGAAACCAAAGCTCCATGGTCAACGCTGAAGGTGTGCAAAAAATGTGTTTTTTGTCTATTTTTTTTATGTCAACACTTCGACCATTAGGTTGATGACTTTTTTCCACCTGATTTCGATAAAATGAAAAGGGTTTCTTCAGATGATTGTCAACTTTCCATCGATATAAGTGCTGTCAGATTTTGAATTTGTTAAGTATTTATTAGTTATTTTCTAGTTCACTTACGTCTAAAGTCTTGATTGACATATAGATGGAAAAATAGCTATAACTTTCAAACCGTATAACATTTTTGAAATCTGAAAGATGCATCACATTCTATGCTTCATCTAGTATAAGAAAAAATTAAAAAAAATTGAATTATGATAAGTTTTGAATGAGTTAAGGTGGTCAGACACGAGAGTTTTTAAATTATGAAAGTGCTGTAGCAAAAAAATCATAATTAATTATCTGTTTGGAATAAAAATACCAAAAAATATGCGTCACATCCGGGCATGAGTCAACTACTTATATATAGAATATTATAAAAAATATTATCATTTGCTTTTGATTAGGGTGGTCAGACATACACGTACTTCTTATTTTTTTGCTGAAATGTTTGTAGTGCTACATTGCAATCTATACTTTTTACCAATCATATTAATTTTTTTTCAGAAAAGGCTTAGTAGTTTAGAAATTTCATTCAATTTCCTACAAATTATATTTTTACAACTTTTTGATATTAGGTTGATAACTAGTTCATTTTTTCACGCCAAGTTGACTAATCCTGATTGTTTGATTTTTCATTGCCACCTAAGGGCATAGTTTGGCCCCTCATGATCCTGCACATACCTGGGGACTCTTTAGGTGCCCTAATGCGTGATAAGGTGTACTAGTACCCCTAGGGAGTCCCCAGAACCCCTTTTGACACATTAGAATGCTCAAGTGTGTCTTAAGTGGTATTAGGATCCCTTAAGACATACTTGAGCATTCTAATGTGTCAAAAGGGGTCATGGGGACTCCTTAGGGGTCCTAGTATGCCTTATCACATGTTAGGACCCTTGGAGAGTCTCCATGACTCATTTTGACACATTGGTATGTTCAAGTATGTCTTAAGGGGTATTAGGACCCCTTAAGACACACTTGAGCATTCTAATGTGTCAAAAGGGGTCATGGGGACTCCTTGGATGTCCTAATGTGTGATAAGGTGCATTAGGATACCTAGGGAGCCCCCATGACCCCTTTTGATGGATTAAAATGCTCAAGTGTGTCTTAAGGGGTCCTAATACCCCTTAAGACACACTTGAACATTCTAATGTGTCAAAAGGGGTCATGGGGACTGCCTAGGGGTCCTAGTATGCCTTATCATGCATTAGAACACCTAGGGTGTTCCCATGATCCCTTTTGACACATTGGAATGCTCAATTGTGTCTTAAAGGGTCCTAAGACCCCTTAAGACACAATACAACATTGCAATGTGTCAAAAGGGTTCATGGGGACTCTCTATGGATTCTAACATGTGATAAGGTGTACTGGGACCCCTAGGGAGTCCCAATGACCCCTTTTGACACATTGGAATGCTCAAGTGTGTCTTAAAGGGTCATAGGACCCTTTAAGACACACTTGAGCATTCCAATGTGTCAAAAGGGGTCATGAGGACTCTCTAGGGGTCCTCACACATGATAATACATACTAGGACCCCTAGGGAGTCCCAATGACCCCTTTTAACACATTGGAACACTCAAGTGTGTCTTAAGGGGTCGTAGGACCCTTTAAGACACACTTGAGCATTCCAATGTGTCAAAAGGGGTCATGAGGACTCTCTAGGGGTCCTAATGTGTGATAAGGCATACTAGGACCCCTAGGGAGTCCCAATGACCCCTTTTGACACATTGGAACGCTCAAGTGTGTCTTAAGGGGTCGTAGGACCCCTTAAGACACACTTGATTATTCTAATGTGTCATAAGGGGTCATGGGGACTCCCTATGGATCTTAACGCGTGATAAGGCATACTAGGACCCCTAGGGAGTCCCCATGACCCCTTTTGACACATTGGAATTCTCAAGTGTGTCTTTAGGGGTCGTAGGACCCCTTAAGACACACTTGAGCTTTCCAATGTGTCAAAAGCGGTCATGGGGACTCCCTAGGGGTCCTAACGCGTGAGAAGACATAATAGAACCCCTAGGGAGTCCCAATGACCCCTTTTGACACATTGGAATGTTCAAGTGTTTGAAGGGGTCCTAAGACCTCTTAAGACATATTTGAGCGTTCCAATGTGTCATAAGGGGTCATGGGGACTCCCTAGGGGTCCTAAGGTGTGATATCTCAATCCCAATCCCTAGGGGTAATAATGTGCCTGCAATCCCTGCCATATTTTAGAGTACCAATGAGAAGCAATGGCGAAAGTCTGAGACAGAGGTGGTGCCGACATTAAAGCGGTAAGACATTCTTCATAATATCGCGGGGGGGGGGGGGGGGGGGGCACCATCGAAACGGCAAGGCTTTCCTCATAATGTCATGTCGCCACTGATCTCTTCTTTAAATTTATTAATGCGGTCAGTTCTACGGCATGTGCATCATTTCTAGTACAACTGCTCATTTTGCCAAACCCTTCCTCGCTCTCCATAATCTTCGACCGGTTCAAAGATTCATCCGATTGTTCTTGTTTAACCTCCCAATGACTCTGTTCAGCTACTAGATTATCAATAGGCATGGTACAATTGTCTGGCACGACTAGAATCTATTTCGAGAACCTTTGCAATTTAGCATTTTAGTTGAAAAAGCAAGGAAAGATACCATTTCATAGCCACAAGTGGTGGAAATAGAATGATTCTCTTGCCCTCTGCTTCTATAATCCGCCTCCAGGTGAACTATTCTTCAAAGCCTCCATTTCTGCATAGCTAGGGTTTTTGGCACCTGTAAAAGGCACTACTATGCCATTGTAGGGACTCATGCTCGTGCTCTGAATCATATTAAATAATATTTAAAATGTAAAATGTATATTATATAATATTTAATATATAATATATAATATTATATATAATATATAATCTAATATATAGTTTTTAATATTAATATATATTAAATAATATTAAATATAACATTTAATATATAATTCATATTATATAATATTTAATATATAACTAATTTATAACAATTAATATATAATTGATATTATATAATATTTAATATATAACTAATAACTATCAAATATATAACTATAATTGATAAAGTGGAACCAAATTTTGAAATTAGAAATTAGAGAAAGTGGAGGCAAAGCAAAAATTTGAAATTCTGCTGCCAGATTCGGGTACCCGAAAATATCGGGTACCCGATTAGGCTCGGTATTGGTCTGTGCACCAAAGCTACCTAATCAACTCTTCAAGTGTCACAAAAATGTGTTTTTCTTCTATTTCTCTCAGTTCCAGACTTCGACCATGTAGCTAACGACTTTTTTTTCACTCGAATTTGATAAAACGAAAAGGGTATCTTAAGGAGATTATCAACTTTCTATCGATATAATTGCTGTCAAATTTTGAATTCGTTAAGTAATTATTAGTTATTTTCTAATTGAGCTACCTCTTAAGTGCTGATTTAGATACTAATTGAAAAATGACTATATCTTTCAAACGGTATAACATTTTTGAAATCTGAAAGATGTGTCACATTCTATGCTTCATCTAGTATAAGAAAAAATTAAAAAAAATTGAATTATGATAAGTTTTCAATGAGTTAAGGTGGTCAGACATGAGAGTTTTTAAATTATGAAAGCGCTGTAGCAAAAAAATCATAATTAATTATTTGTTTGGAATAAAAATACCAAAAAATATGCGTCACATCTAGGCATGAGTCAGATACTTATATATAGAATATTATAAAAAAATATTATCATTTGCTTTTGATTAGGGTGGTCAGACATACACGTACTTCTTATTTTTTTGCTGAAATGTTTGTAGTGCTGCATTGCAATCTATACTTTTTACCAATCATATTAATTTTTTTTCAGAAAAGGCTTAGTAGTTTAGAAACTACATTCAATTTCCTACAAATTATATTGTTACAACTTTTTGATATTAGGTTGATAACTAGTTCATTTTTTCACACCAAGTTGACTAATCCTGATTGTCTGATTTTTCATTGCCACTTAAGGGCATAGTTTGGCCCCTCATGATCCTGCACATACCCATCCTCTTGTAAAGACCACAAAATAAAGGATTTTGAACATGACCTATTTTTTAATTGAAAAAGCTTTCATTCAAATATTCCCATCTTCCTTTGAAGGTCGTGATAAAATCAACTACAATAGATGTTCATGTTGGAAACAACAATTGAAACAATTGTTATATTGTCATTGATGTCAAACCTTAACTGGTGAGACAGTTGCTATCTAGTAAAGTACCATATCTTTTGATTGATGAAGAGGATTTGAAAAGAGGAGACACCAAGAAGACCTAGTGAAAGGTTGAGTTATGAGAAACTATAATGGGTACTTGATTAGTTGGCACATTGGCAAGGTACTGAGTTGTTTATCTATAACACTAAGTGAAGAACTCAGTTGATTAAAGCTTAGAAGAAATGAGGAAAGAAAGTCTAAAAGCTTAGGCTTAACCGAGCAAAAGAGAAGAAGATAAATAAACTTTAGTGTAAGTCAAGTGATGCTAGTGTTGACCAAGCGCCAGTATAAGCTGAGAAAATTTAGGGTTGACCAAGCATCAGTAATTACCGAGCATCAGAGAATTAACCAGGCAAAGACAATGATTCCTAAGAAGAATAGTTTTAGCGATGACCGAGTTATCTAGTGATGACCAAGCAGAAGAACAAAGTGATGACCAAGTGTCAGTAATTTGAAGTTTATGAAAGAATTGAGATCTCCAGCTGACATAGTTGAATTCTTGGGATGTGTAAAACATGTTGAAGGTAATGATGAATGACCTAGATCATTTAATGCATGGTAAACCATTTTCTTATGGATTCAAGGAGAATTTTTCAGAAGTATCTAGAAGGATAAGGAGGAGAATGAAATGTTGGAAGGATTCAATGAATTTGACATAAACCTAAGATCTACGGAGATTATTAAGCGGCAAAAGATTAAGATACCTAGTAAAGGAGGTATAAGGATGACCTAATTGTAGGTTATGCAAAAGAGGTTGATTTTGTTGATTAGCGAACCTAAGCAAAAGGCTGAGAAGAGATGAACATAGTTGTGGTGATTGCTTGAAGGGATTTTTGAGCAGACTAGAGATGGAAATGACAAAGAAGGCCAGTCAATAAATCAACATATGAGCTATAGTGGATTTGTATTTGCAAAGTGAGTTGTATGTTTCAGATTAGAACCTACTGTTACTTTCTAACCATTGTATTAGTTAAAATCCTTTAATCAAGGTTGACCTAATAGTCATTTGTAAATCCTTTAATCAAGGTGACATTCTAATGGAATGTTCTTAAGTCCTCTAACAAGGCCACTCCTAATAGGGTGATTAAATCCTTTAACAAGGTCACACCTAACACTGTGTATTGTAACCTTTAACAGGGTTGGCTCCTCATAGAGTTCACTTTAGAAGAGTGAAAATTTGGTAGTGTGTTACTGGCAGTTTTTCCCAAATTGGGTTTCCACGTTAAATCCCGGTGTCATACTTGTGTGAATGTTATTTGATGTGTTATGTTGTTAAGAGTTTTATATTCTGCAAGTTGATTACTTTTGGACAGTGGACTGCAAGTTTATGTTACTAATTATATTCTATAGAGACTGAGTGAATTGTTGAATAGATTTGAGTTGGTTGAAGTGTTTAATGTTCAATTGGTACATATGACCTAAGGATAATTGATTCACCCCCCTCTCAACTATTCTAAAATCATTCTAACAGTTCCTTCATTCAAAGGAAATGAAAATATTAACTTTGATAGGTCTCTAATTCAAGACCATTTTCTCATTTTTGAGTGCTCTATTTTTTTTGACACTATGGACTTGTTTCTTCCCTTGCCACAACTCGAAAACAAAATTGTGGGATCACCTCTAGGTATGTGCACAAAGATGATGAACAAAAAATTGGTCACTCTCCTTAAATAATAAAAATAATAGGTAATACATTTGGGTTTTTTAAAAATTCAAAAAACTTGAATGCATTATGGCTTGGAAAAATTGAGCCTTAATGCATACAAAGTTTTTGAATTAAAAATCTCATACACATTGAACTAATAACAAAAATCCAATTGGTTTTTTTAAAGAAAAGAAACTCATTTTTTATTAAAAGTACATATTTTGGGTTTTTCATTTATCCTAATTTTCTCATGTGCATGTGCATATTTAGTTTTATTTTATTTTATCCATAATTTATTTCCACTATATTTTCTTGGTTTGGCCTCTTTTTTTTAGAATTTTGTAAATTATTGTTGTGGGATTAAGGGGTGCATGTATCCAAATAAATACTTTTTTTATTAAGTATTTAAAAAGGGCCCTTGAAACCTCATATAAAATAGAGAAAATAGGCAGGAAACAAGTTACCCAACCCTATATAAAGGCTTCCAAAAGGTTAGGTAAAATAGCTCGAAACATGCCATAAATAATAGAGAAACAATACAAACAAGAAATATGAGAAAATGCAGTCAACTTGCAAGACAACAAGAGATAATGGCCAAGCAACATCTCAGTTAGAAAAACCTATGTCAAGAGGGGTTTGACCTTTCACTTACAACATGAGTATGAGTTTGGGAAGTGGAAGAAGAAATACATTTCCTTAGATGAATAAAAATCAATTTGATAGTGTCATCTAAATGCTCATTACAACAAAAAGGACGAGGAGAAACCCCACAGAGGGCCTATTAGAACATGAATAGGGAACATCCACCTATGCAATACATTGTGAATCAAGGGTTATTCTATTGGAAGTTGGTGTTGTTGTTGATGTGAACCCTCTACCTTCTTAGAGATGATATATTGCTTATATGTGTTTGTTGTGTTGACCTTCTATGTCAACCCTCTCTTTAGTGTATTACTTCATTCATGGGATTATGAGATGAGATGGTGTCATTAATGATTATAATGTTAGACATCTATTGGTATGATTATGAAATAATGGAGAGGTTTCATAATGATTGTGATGTCAAACATCTGCTGTTATGATTATGAAATAATGGAGAGGTTTCATTAATGATTGTAATGTCAGACCTTTGCTCGTATGATTATGAAATAATGGAGAGTTTATTGATGGAAAGATGTATACCAGTTGTATTGCTTGTTTGGTATTGACATGTTGCAGAAGATGGAAACTTGTGTTGGTATAAGATGGTTGATGGTGACTAATGGATAAATAATCTCTTTTGTGGATACCCACCTACTTGACGTTGATGTCTACACATCTATATTAGAGATGTTGCATAAAAGTGAGACTTGTTAGCTATATGTTGTCATTAGTGTCACACATATAGTTGTTAAAGGAAGCAAACAAGCTAGCCGGTCAACACACCAAGAATAGATATTGAAAAGAGAACAAGGCATAATATTATATTAACCGAACATAGTCTTGATCGAGCACTTATACCGAGCCAGATTATTACCAAGCACCAAGCACAATTTAACCAAGCATTCATATATACTGAGAGTCATTAAATAACTAAGTGATGAATGAAATGTATACCAAGTAAACCAAAAAACAACATAGAAGTTTGTAATGATACAAACTACAAGGTAAACAGTTTACAGCAATCTAGAAAATGTTTTATGAAGATCGAGGTGAAGATTAAATATGGATGTAAACATTTAATGATTCATGATCCCTATGTAATAATGGTTTAGGTTATTCATTTGGATCGTTGATCTTAGGTTTTCTAGATGTTTCCATAACCCTAATTAGGTCAAAATCCTTTGTTATAAGAATTGTAAAGATGTCATTTTGACAAGAAACACACATGAAGTATTTGCACATACAAACATCTGAAGATCAGACATGATTGTGAAGATGAAGCATTGACAGAGCATTCAAGGACTGAATCATATATTAGATTAGAAGGCTACCGAACATAATTTAAAGAAGAGATCTATGACAACAAGGTGATAATAGTTAAGTACTTATTAGATCTAAAATAAGGCAAAGTTATTTTCTATCTATAGATCAATTTCACTGTTGTATTCTAACAATTGCCACAGACTTAAATCTCTTAATAGAGTAGACCTAATAGTCTTTTTGTAAATATCTTAATTGAGTGCACACTTAAATGTGTTTCTAAAATTCTTTAACTAGGTAGATCCTCATAGATCTTAATTGTTACTCTTAACAGGGTAAAATTATCAGAAGTGATCAAACATTGTAGCCTTAATCTGCAAAATTTATTAGTGTAGTTAGTGAAGCTTTGTGGGTGTCATCCCCACCGTAGTTTTTACCTTCTAACACGGGATACCAAAATACTAGTGTTATGTGTATGAAGTTTCATAATTGCTTATTTGATTAGATTAGAAGTATTTACATTTCAGTTATGTTAATGAATGTATGGAGATAGTAAATACTACAGTCAGTTAATGCATTACTCTGTTACTAGGATTGAGTTAATTTTTTTTAGGGTTACTAATTCACCCCTCCCCTCTTAGTAACTCACCTTTTCATAATCCCAACAGTTGGTATCAGAGCTATTTATCTTGTTAAGGAAGTTTAATCACTGAAGAGAAAATATATTAGAGATGGAAAGGTATAAGCTTGATAAGATTATTGAAAATCAGAGATTGGAGATGAAGATTCTCATGGAACAACTTAAGGATGCAAGAGAAAAATAGAGAGAGTTACTAATCAAAATGAAGGAATTAGCATTTCAGCACAATGGGACTGATTATTAGGAAGAAGAGATAGAAGAATTATTTGAAGGATCTGGAAGCATATTTGATGCATCTAAAGGAACCATATCAAATTTGTCTGAAAAGAATCAACACCTTACTGATTAAGTGAAAGCACTGCAAATTGGACAAGAGACTCAAATGGTAAGAATGATTGATGTTATGAACAATGAAAGACAGGCTGAACAAGAAAGGAATTTGGCTATTGAAGATAGAAGACAAATGAATGAAAATTTGGAAGAAAAGGAATCTGAAATACTGAGACTTACTGAGCATCACTTTGAAATATCCAATCAGATGGTTGTCATGAGTCAGGAAATCAACCAAGTAAATAGTGAGCTTGCTAGGAAATTGGAAGACATTGATGAATTAAAGGAAGAGAATGAAAGAATGAAGAATGAAGTGAAGATGCAACAACAACATAATGAGATGATTAAGAAAACTGAAGAAAGTACTAAAAGGATGGATAAATTCCTAAAGAGTCAGAGAAGACTTGACCAGTTTAGGTTATACCGAGCAAGGAGAGTCATCAAAACAAGCTGAACAAAAGACTTCCTATGAAAATCCAAGGCCAAAGAAGATCTCATGCTATCACTATGGAAAACTAGGTCACACATCAAATGTCTACATAAGAAAAGAAAAGGGTATTCCTAAATCTACTTCTAAATTTGATGGTTATTGTTATAATTGCAACAAGTATGGACATCAAGCACATGAGTTTATATCAAAGTTGAATAAGTCACCTAAGAGACACTATATGGAAAAGAACTATCATACTTGCAACATGCATGGAAATATATCACATAAATGCAAGAAAAAGTTGAAACAAGTCTGGAAATCGAAAGGACAGAACAAGACATATCAACCGAGAAGACAAGGTAATGATTACACTTGAGATTACAACACTTGGGTTAATTGTACAACATGCGGTAGATATGGTCATATTACAAAGAATTGCATGAGATTACACTGGAGAGGAAAATATAGAAATTGGACAAATTCTGGAATGACATGTCTACATTGTCACAAGGTCAGTCATTTAAGTAAAGACTACAAAGACCAAGCACCAGAATTGAGTGTTGATGCAAATGAGAATACCATTGAAGGAATCATGAGGATAAGGAGCCAAATGTGGAGAAGAGAAGCAAATGATAATGCGGCAACAAGCACAACAGTCGGTGACACCTCATCCTTTGGGTTAGGTGATTTCACCACCTCCACCTAAGAAAATCAAGTAAGTATGGGAACTGAATTTTAATCATTTATATCTTACAACAGTTCCTTATATCTAATGCATGAATACCAAATCAGCATGAAATAAGATGCACTAGGTTGTTATATGTTTTGAACATAAAATGTGTATAGTCGATAAAAGCATGACCGAGTGAAAGTTTATTAGTTGGTCAAAGTGTTAAGGTTAACTGAGTTGAAGAGTCGACCGAGAAATGTTAGTGTTAACCAAGCTGAAGTTTCAAAAGAGATAACTAAATGTTTTATTGTTAACCGACTTGTGGTTGGTGAAGCATTTAATGCAAAACTTTGAGCGGGAAAATATTTTTAGGTATAAATAAGCATCAAGACAACTCATTTCTTCACACATTGAACTAGAGCGAATCGAGCAAGATTTAAGAAAAGAGTTTTCAATATTTTCACAATGATTTAAGTAGATCACAAATAGTTTGGAACCAGTTCAAGTAAGTTCTAAGAAAACCAATTTATTTATATACTATTTTTGTGAAGCCCTAAATTTGTTGAAACAATGGCATCCTCATCAAAGACCACACAATCCAAGACTGATAGTGAGAAGAAGGTTACATTGATCAATTCTACAACCTATGAAGAACCAAAATATAAATTACACCCAAAGGTCGCATCAAAGGTTGATGAGAAAGGTGCATTTTCGTGCATATCGCCTAGGATTTTGTTGGTTCAAGACATCCGATCATACATTCACTACAAGATAAGTGAAATAAGAGATTTAGAGCTACAATCCACATACCAAGAGTTATGCCAGGATGAAAAGTTGAAGGATGAACATACACACTTGGAGATCAAGGGTTTAACTAATGCCCTTCACTTCTTGAAGGAGTTCAAGACTGAGTGGATTAGGGTTGTACTTAGTCGTGTACACAAGGGAAAAATGTGGTTGGATGAACCATTCAAAATTACAAAATATATTATTCATATGGTCACCGGTTATTGAAAAAGTGATAAAGAAAAATCCCTAAGGCACCCACTGAGGAGCGAGATAGAGAAACTAATAGGAGTCGAGTGGGATGACAAAGGCATGAGGATAAATACAATCATTGATCCTAGAACTAGATTTGGAGCATATGTAATTGCTTATAAGATATTCCAATCTAACAGATCAAACTGTGTCCCATGTGGAGCAGTCGACATAGCATACAAGGTTGTAAAGAAGGGTTTACAACTAGATCTTGTCGAGCTGATGTTGAAGCAACTTGAAGAAAATATGAGGACTATTTCTATTGCTAAGACCAACACATGTAAGTTTGGATCACTTTTAGTGTGTATCTTTTTCTATCTACAAAATTCATTTTCCTCAATCGGTAATATACAATGGGATGTTAACAAACCAGTCATCATACAAATCGGTGAACTCATAAAGAGTCTAGGAAATTTTTTTGATGTAGTAATGGATGATTACTTTGGTAAATTTAAAGAAATAATACATAAGAGAAGCATGATACCTGCACAGTTAGTAGAACAACACAAAGATGGTATTTGTTTTCTAGTGGACACCGACACCACTCTCATCAAAGTAGTTGAACCAAGAACTGCATGGTTGTCACCCATGGACTATGAACTTGACATTGACCAAGCTTCTAGTTCAATCAAGGCATTACTTGCAGAGCCTAAAGACAAAAAGGAAAATAGGTTTGGAACCTATGAAGAAGCTAAGTTAAGAATCAAAATGGATTTAGTTGGAGTAAAAGTAAGTAGTAAATCAAATAAAATGATGGACACTCTAGCTAAGCAATTTGGTGATGATGAAGAAGAAGTAGAGAATTCGGTTGAAGAAGCAACTAGGTAACAACTACCGATTGATAATAGTGAACATGAAGAAGAGATCAAGTCAGATAAAGAAATTCAAGCTACACCAGTGAAGGAAAAAGAAAAGAGGAAACAGGATGAGACCCCCACATGAGCGAGGAAAAGATTCTCTATATGTGTTTCCCCACCTTTAAAATGTGGACTAGTAAAAATCACAAGGCCAACACTAACAAAGACCTACCAAAATAAAAAGAGAGGTACTCAAGCATCCACCGAGCTACCTAAGAATAGGAGGAAGATAATAAGAGATAAAGATGATATTGATTCAGATGAAGATGATGATAATAGTCAATTCAAGGTAGTTGTAAATAAAGCTCAATAAATTGATGAAATAGTAAAGAACATAAAGGAAACGGGTAGACTAGGTCACCCTAAAATGAATCGGTATGTACATATGTCAACCGAGGATCAGGAGAAACTAGAGGAAGCAATCATCAACATGATGATTAATTTTAAAAGGTTACCATTTGAATTCTCAAATTAGATTCCCAAGGCACTATATGAGAAGATATCAACAAGATGGACCTATGCCATGCATATTGAGAAGAAGAAGAGAGAACACTCATTAATTTTGGCAATTCATAATATCTCTGTAATAGTAATTGAAGATTTGATGAAAGGAAGAGCATTGAAAATACTATAGGGAAAACTTGAAGATGTTGATGAAGATAGTAAAGATTTATGGAATTTTTTTTTGAAGACAAAGGTTGAAGAAAAACAAATTACACTTGCAGTTATCCATGAGAAAGATGTAAAAGGAAAAGGAAAAGGTGTGCATTCAGATGATGCTGATCTATCTATACTGAAATCAATTGAAGAGTCTATTCATATATCTGACACTGAGCAACCAAAAGTTGAAACATATGTAGAATACTTCTATCCTGTTGGCTATACTAAGGAAGAGAAAGAGGATACTCCCGAGTAACTAGTCATAACTAGGAATGATGAAGTGACAATTGAAGACATCAATGAAGGAGATCCTGATGAAGAGGAAAAAGATGATGAAGATGTTACTGTTACTACTACTGAGAACATGGAAGAATAAAAAGCTATTGAGGCAGCTAAAATATTAATACTGGTTAATTTACCTATTTTGGTGAAAGCTATAGATATTTCTACTCAAGAGAAACCTGAGGAGCACACACCCGAGAAACAAATAGACATTACTGAAGGGCAGGGTGAAGAAGAAAATGCGGAGACCATCGATCCTGAAGCAAAAGATGCAAAAAATAAAGGAGCAGAAACTAAAACAAATGTTGATGATTCTATATTAATAGGTACAAGGAAAGAATCCCAAGGACCTTAGACCGAGGGAACAACAAAAGGGAAAGACAAGGAAGAAAGTTTCTCCACCAAGAAGACAAAGACAAATCCAGAGATTAAAGCTCTACTTCCATATGGGAAATCCCCCACATCTAATACATAGGATAAGAAAAAGAAGAAGAAGAAACATGGTAAAGGTCCAGTCACCTTAGAAAAAGTCATTGAAATACCTACATGTGACCTGAGAACCTTATACCTCGAAGCACTAAGGAGATATGGAGAAGTGTGCACAAGGAAAGTAGGACAAGAAAAGCTGAGACAAGAGAGTAAGAAAAAATAGGTATTAGAAGATGTGCAAGAAATATTAATGCATTTTATACTTGATGTCAATGTTGATGAGGAAACTCCCATCATTTACCAGCTTGCAACTTTAACTGGGCACATCAACTCTCCAAATATTGATGCAGAAAAGAGAATAGAAGAGAGAGATGAATCAAAGATTCAATTCAAAATTTATGATAAAATCAGCCAAGCAGTGGCATTAAATAAGGTGAAATCATCTGAAACCATAAATGAGATTGAAAATATCATTCAACATATAATCACCACTTTGCAAAAGCTTTGCACTACTGAGACCTTCACTATAGAGATAACCAAAAAGCTCAAGCAATTAGATGATCAACTGTAGAAGAGTGCAAAAATCTTACTTACAAACCCAAATGCATTCAAATCACATTATGCTAAGGTCAAGCATATACATGGGTTAATGAAAGATATGAGAAGAGAAGTAGACCGACTACATGATCAAACAACTGAGCTTCAAGCAGAGTTTTAACCACACGTTGAGGTGATGATAAGGCATGCAAAGAAATCCAAAGATCTGGTATCTACTCCTGAGCTATTTGTAGTAGATCACATATTTGATATGCATGCACAAGTTGGTTTGGAGTAGATTGTCATAGACAGTTTGACAAAGGAATGGGAAAACCTCTTCGCCAACTCGAAGAAAACCCATCAAAACATTTTTGATAAGCTGTAAGTATATAAATTTTTTTGGCATTACTCCAAAAAGGGGGAAAAGATATGTATAGATATGTATACTTACAAGGGAGAAGATATGGATAAATAGTTTGTATACTTACTGAGGTACATACAAAGGGGGAGTTTTTAGTTTTGGGTATATGGTTTTTGAATTTTTTTCTTAAGGCATACATATATGTTTTTGTCACTAATGCCAAAGGGGGAGAATGTTAGTTATATGTTTTCATTAGTGTCACACATACAGTGGGTAAAAGAATCAAATAGGATAGTCAGTCAACACACCAAGAATAGATACCGAGCAGAGCACAAGGTAGAATATTATATTAACCAAACACAGTCTTGACCAAGCACTTATACTGAGCTAGATGATTACCGAGCACCAAGCATAGTTTAACTAATCATTCATATATATCGAATGTCAGTAAATAACCAAGTGATGAATACAGTGTATACCAAGTAAACCAAGAAATGACATAAAAGTTTGTAATGGCACAGCCTACAAGGTAAATGGTTTACACCAATCTATAAAATGTTTTACCAAGATCGAGCTGAAGATTAAATATGGATGTAATCATTTAATGATTCATGATCCCTATGTAATTATGTTTTAGGTTATTCATTTGGATCATTGATCTTAGTTTTTCTAGATGTTTCCATAACCCTAATTAGGTCAAAATACTTTGTTATAAGAATTGTAAAGATGTCATTTTGATAAGAAACACACATGAAGTAACCACACATACAAACATCTAAAGATCAAATAGGGTTGTGAAGATGAAGCATTGACAGAGAATTCAAGGAATGAATCAGATATTAGATCAGAAAGCTACCAAACATAATTTAGAGAAGAGATCTATCATAGCAAGGTGGTAAAAGCTAAGTACTTATCCGGTTTGAAATCAGACAAAGTTATTTTCTATCTACAAATCAATTTCAGTGTTGCATTCTAACCATTTCTACAGACTTAAATCTCTTAAAAGAGTAGACCTAACAATCTTTTTGTAAATCTCTTAACTGAGTGCACACTTAATTGTGTTGCTAAAATCCTTTAACCAGGTAGATCCTCAAAGATCTTAATTGTTTATCCTAATAGGGTAAGATCATCATAAGTGGTCAAACATTGTAGCCTTAACTAGAAAACTTTATTACTATAGTTAGTGAAGCTTGTGGGTATCATCCCCACTGCAGTTTTTACCTTCTAACAAGGGTTTATGCGATACCAAAATACTAGTGTTATGTGTATGAAGTTTCATGATTTCTTATTTGATTAGATTAGAAGTATTTACATTTCAGTTATGTTAATGAATGTATGGAGATAGTAAATACTACAGTCGGTTAATGCATTACTCTATTACAAGGATTGAGTTAAAAGTTTTTAGGGTTACTGATTCACCCCTCCCCTCTTAGTAACTCACCTTTGCATAATCCCAACAAGACTTTTATATAGTAATTGATGATCATAGTTGGAAGTAAGATGAGGATTTGAAGCATGACATTGAGATAAGAATAATTTTAAGATGAGGATTAGATGCATGAATTGAGATAAGAGGAATTGAGATGCAGATTAAAAGTATGACATTGGTAATTATGGTTATATGATGCTAAAATATATTGTAGTACTTGTCATGTGTCTCCTAGTGAGAAATTAAGGTGTTTTGATCATTAAATAATGTGTTTTTTGAGTAGTGGTCAGGTAGCTCCCTAGAAGAATAATTCACATTCCTCAATGTATAATGATATGGTCTTGCAATTTGGAACATAAATTGTTTATTATGTGGCTATTTCACTACCATCTTTTGAAGTCCTTGGTGTTGTTTTTTATATCTCTGGTGTATGTAGTGTGTTGTTTTGTTTGGATGTTTGTAAGGACTTGTTTAGAAAATTCTCTTCATTTATCTATATTAATTTTTGTAGTACTGTGGCTAGGAGGGAATGTTTATGATGTCTATCCAATGTCTTGACTCAATTTTTTGATAGAGATGTGTATCACAAGTATGTTTTAGGTGATATGCTTCAAATTATCATATTTTCTTGGATTTTTAGATACAAATAACTTTTTGTTAGAATGGTTGTGGTAGCTTGATCATTGGGGAAACACAAAATATGTTTTTTGGAATTATGTTGGATGTTTAAGTAACATCTCTATATGATCTTCATACAAGTGATTGAATTCTTTGGTGTTGAATTTTGTCTAGACTTGGTTTATATGGTTGTTTGTGGTTGTCTAGCTTCCAGAGTTTTCTCTCATGTTCATGTTGTATTCTTGGTTGGTGTGGATGATGTGTTGAGTTGGTTTTTGGTCTCACCTTGTTGTGTGGAAACCCACATTAATTTTTCATGTTGAAGATGTGTTTTGGGGATGACTAATTTTTTCTACATGTTACCCTATTCCTAGTTTTATAGGATGTGTGCCAAGCATGTATGACATTTGGGATCATAATGGATATTATATTATGATATTTTAGGTCCTCTATATTTCCTAGTTAGAACCACTTTCACCAGAATTATGTTTGGGAGCCAAATTATTGGGATTCTATTTGTCCCTTATTTTTGGCAAACCTAATTAATGTTTGGCATTGCTCCAGATAGTATAAATAAAAGATAATAATAGTTTAAAACTATGTGGAATGTGTGTGAGAGTGGGGAGATGAAATTTTAAGAAAGCAAAAGTGTGTGGTGGAAGTTGAGTTGAATTGATTATGTTTTCTTGAGACATCAATTCAAAAGAATCTACATTCTAAGGAGAAAGCTAGGCCTAGTTTGATGAAGCAATCTTTAGTTTTCACATTATTTGTGCTTTTTCCTAAGATAGTGAGTCTTTGTAGCATGTTTGGAAATGATCTTATTGCAATAATTTTCATATATTTTAAGATATTCTTACCATAGTTTTTCCCTCATTGATTTTTCCACGTAAATCTAGTGGTTCTCATGTGCACTTGTATTGATTATCTTTCATTGTATTTGATTAAAGTTACATGTTTTAAAATTAAAGATTTTTTGAGATTTTTATAGACTAATTCACTCCCCCCCTCTCAGTATTTGGTTGTGTTCAATAGTTTCCCTTTTAGGGAATCTATCAATCCAAGTAGAACATCAAGGAGGGTCTAAAGCCAAAGGCAGATCGGTCTACATGAGGAAGATAAGAGGTTCCATAATATAACCTAATGACATTGAAACCACATAAAAGAAAGATACATCATCATCCTAGATGGATTCATTAGATGAATTAGGAGCATGGATAGTTAAGTGATCTTCATAGCATACTTCCTCCATGTAGAAAATCTCTTCTGATAAGAGGAGGACAATTTATAGTTAGATGATCGATAAAGAAGCATCAATGATGTTCAAAGGGAGGATTTTATAATCAAGAGGTTGAGTCAAAGCCCTATCCCTAACCATAAAAATAACATCTCCAAGAAGGGGCTTGAAGATTTCAATATCCACTAGAAAGTGTACAAATATGGAGTTCCCCATGAATAAAATAGAATCATCATCTTTCAAGAAGTTACCAATAGAGTTAACAATGGCCTCATAACGTGAAGGATCCTAAAACTATAGAGGGAGGTTTGAAAGTCTAATTCTCATTTTAGGCACATCTAGAGACTTTGTAAAAGGATTAAAAAAGTGAGAATGCTTCTCCCAAGCCCCACAACTTAGCCAAGTCTATATTTCTAGAGTAGATAAAGGAGGAAATGAAAACAAAAATTCCCATGAGGGAAGAGTTTAATCTTACCACAAAAATTCCTCCATGAATCCAATTCCAATTATGATATCAAGAAGAGAATGCCATAAATACAATGATTTGTACATCAAACCCCTACATTAGTAGAAGTCGCCATTTCCTACCACATCTTTGTCACAAACCCCCAGTACGGATGATTTGGCACAAAGAAGAGGATAAGAGTTCATCTTTAAAGGATGAGTAGCAAAAAAACCAACATACTAAGAAGAGTTGCATCAACCAACAACAAAATTAAACAATGGAGGAGGAGGCACTAATATGAACCACAAAGCCACTAGCAATAAGAGAAGTAGGTTGTAACAATAATAGAAAGACACCACACACCAATAACAACAATAGAAGAATGTGTGGTTGCACCATAAATGGGAAGAATACCTATGAAAAAATGAAAAAATAGTAGTAGATAAAAAACTTGACGAAAATTGAAATAATAAGAAGCACACTCATAATAGATGAAACTCCAATAGCAGATGAAATAGAACCAAATGTCAAATCAGAAACACACACAAAGGAATTATGGATCCTTACGAGAGATGACAAATGAGTGGGAGTAGGAGAAAGAGACACCACTTAAAAAATGAAATTATTGACACCAACCTTGAAATTTATTTTTTCTATCTTTTTATACTATTTGATGGACTTAACAATGGTAATTTTCCTAAGATGCTCATTAATGTTTTCACTTTTAGGAGTGTCATGTTATTAAAGTAGTGTGAAAGTGGTGATGATTTCACTACTAATTAACGATGGTGAAATGGTGTAGAACAATGCTCATTCATTTTCACTCAATGTGTTTCATTATCATTTATTGATATTGGGTTCTTATTCCAAGTCATTTGATCTAAAAAGAGGTACATGGGCTTAGTGCTAATAGTAATAAATTATATGGGTTATTTGAGGTGAATGGTTTGTATATGATGTGCAATAACATTAGTCGCTAGGTGATATAAGTGGCCACATATTTTGTGTGAAACAAGATGGTTGGACTAAATGTTATCTTTTCCTCATTTATTATATCAAAAAGGTCTATTTTTTTTCTTATTGAAAAGATAGATTGACAAAAGTATTCAGATACATGTGTATGCTTCCATCATTAAACAACAAACATTAAATGTGATGATATGAAATATTACTGAGAGGACAGTTATTATTTTATGGATATTAAGTATCTATCAAAAGACCAAATAATGAAATATTAAAGAGATTCAATCTGTGGTATTGAATAGGTGCTTTTTATTTGAGTCATAAGTAAAAAAGTAGCGAGGCCATGTTTATTTAACAAATTTCATCTATTTGTTTACAAGTCACATAAGTAATGAAAAATAAAGGCAACATGTTTGATGGACACTAGAATGGTAAAATCACATTGTTAATTTTGTAACATTAGAAACTGATTGCATTCAAGCCTCAACAACTAATCTAAATAAAACAAGTTCCATAATTGATCCAATGTTAAAAATTGAAAGGTGCCTACAAGGTGTCTATTTAAAGAGTGCAACATTAACAAAGGGACTTTGCACAATAATGGAAGAAAATTAAAAGGAAAGCTACACAAGTAAGGTAAGTCAAAAATATAATGGCATCCTTAGGACTAAGAGTGTGTGTGTGTCTATATATATATATATATATATATATATATATATATATATATATATATATTTATATATATATATATATATATATATCGTGCCTACAAAGTGTCTATTTAAGGAGCGCAACATTAACAAAGGA